>WNNJ02002254.1:0-67251 GCA_012934845.2 Pomphorhynchus laevis
TGTAAACGTAACGTGGGAAACTGAATGTGATCGAGTAGATCGATCAATGTTAATATTATTCATTATTTAATATTATTCAATATTTGTGTATTAATTCTGTCGATTCTTAAAAATAATACATATTTAATTAAAAGTCTTATTGATATAAATGTCATCAGTTCAATAAAATATAATCATCAGTTCAATAAATCAATATCAATCGTTATCAATCGTTATCATTATCAATTAATGATAATCGCTCTATTATCAATCGTATTGATATTGGAGCATTTGAAAAATATAATTATACAAATCAAATATAGACGATTATTAAGAATCACAAATAGAGCATGTCAGTATAACGATTTGTCACTAATTAGATTTGAAAAAAATAATTAAATTATTGCTTATGTAAGTGTCTATAAAATAATATTATCAAAAATATTTTTTTATTTTAAAAAGAAGTTTATTTATAAATAAATTAAATTTTAATTAATTAAATAAACTAATTTTTATTTCATAAAATAAATTAAAATTTTGTTAATATTACTAATTTTTATTTCATAAAATAAGCATTTAATTATTAAAAATCAGAAAATAAAAATTTATTAATATTAATAAATATATTAATCTGGCACTGATGAGTCATTGTGATGACGAAACGGCAGTCGTCATTCTTTCGCGTCGGGCTTATATGTATTACAAGAAATTCACGCAGAATGCTATCAATTGAGTAAATTCATATCGAAGTAAGTCGATATATAGATACCTTGCGCTGGCTTTTGCCAGTGCTTTTTAGCTAATGATCCTATTTGGTGAAGCTGTAATACTGATTTAGCACTCTATGATGATGTTACTAGAAAATTTTCTAATACATCATTCACATGATTCATTTGTTGGTTGCCGTCTACTAGTCCACCTCTGCATCCAGTAGTGGGAGGGATCTGGCACTGATGAGTCATTGCGATGACGAAACGGCAGTCGTCATTCTTTCGCGTCGGGCTTATATGTATTACAAGAAATTCACGTGAAATGCTATCAATTGAGTAAATTAATAAATATTAATAAATATTAGTCGGTAACACCAATTTTAACAAAAACTGGCGAAATTAGAGACATACTTGATAGTAGTGAAGATTTGAGTGCCGATTGAGAACCGCGCAAATCAATGAATTCAAACATGACTTAAATTGATTTTCTTCAATATCACAGCTAATGCAATTCAAGTCTATAAATCAGAAGAATTTTGGTTTTAGGATGCTAAAATATGTACTTACAATAGGATATTCTTTTATGAGTTCGTTCAACGTCAATGTAAATTTGTTCCTTACATTTTGGACTAATTACTAAATAATATTAAAGTGCTAATGTTGAGACGCCTACGAGCAGACATTTGTGAAGAGTTTATAGCAATTATCTATTAGCAAACCAAACTAGAGCAAAGCAAAACACAGGTTCAAGACAATATTTCTAAGTTTTGATCTGAAAATCAGATCAAATTTTTAGTTATTATCATAGAAAACTCATTTAATATTTTATATTTTGTAAATCAATATTTACTTAATATAAATCCAAATCACTAAAACTTAAAAGAAATAGCAAATAATATAACAATACGGTAAATTAATAAATGATTAACAATCAATAGTTAAAAAATTTAATAGTTTAAAGTTAGAATAAACAAAATAAAATTAAGTAGAATAAATAATTTATTTTAATTTAATTGTTTAATCAAGGAAGAATAAAGTTTAAAAATTAGTAGAATAAATAATAATTTATTAAAAATTACTGATTATTTATTAAATAATTAAAAATTACATTTTATTAACAAATATTTTAATTTAAATAAGGCATTAACAATTAAAACATAGATCTATTTTATGACATTGGATTAGGCGTTTGAAGCCTAATCCGATGTCATTTTATTAGGCGTTTAAAGCCTAATCCGATGTCATTTTATTAGGCGTTTGAGGCCTAATATTTAAAATATTTAAATATTTTAAATTAATAAAATAAATAGATGGCGAAGGAGTTAGTAAGCAAACAGATGACCAAGATAGCTTGGAAAATATTTTGTCGTTTGTTGATGGTCTATGTATAACAGCAGTCTGAGTCGACTGAGATACATCATTAATATCATTTATTGAGCACAAATCTGTTTCGTTAACCTTCAGAACGTCTCCACCGTTTGAGTGGTCATGTTTCATTAGCTTACCTACGAGGGCAGCACAACAGAAGCCGCAGAGGAAATTCCGTCTTGAAACGTTGTCTTCGTCAGTGAAAGGAATGGTAACGTGAGTCCAAACATTGCAGTGCTTATTGTCGCATCCAATTTGCTTTTCGATGTAAGCTTCCTTGACGGACTTGAGTTGATGGCCGACATTTTTAGTTAGCTTTGTCTTTGCCATTATTATATGTCAATGAAAATTGAAAATGTGTTTTCGTTGTCGTTAAAACTCGTTGTAGGTCTGTGATACAATTTATATTTTGTATGTGTTCATATCAGGAAAGTTTTTATACGGTGGCTCAACCCGCGAGGGTAGCGAGCAAAACTCACAGGAAAATTGTAAGTAGTTAATTATAATCAAGAATGCTTAAATACAGTTAGTATGCAAGTCGTAAGTCTAAACGACTAATTTTAAATATTTTAAATTAATAAAATTAATAATAAATTATTATTAAAAAACGTTAATTATTTAGCAATTATATTGATTAAAAATTAAATCGAGTCACGTAAATTACAAATCGATTACTGGATAATGAATGGTAATCATGAGGTATATACATATACGAACTTTCTATTGAAAGATCGTAATCGTCTATTCGTATTATTTTTTAAGTAGTTTCCTCTTACATGTATAGCATATAGGAAATCAGCAAGGTTTCCGTCATACGTGAATGTTCGGTTAGCATTGCCTTCATGTTTTTAATTGATTTTCAACGATTACTATAAACAATTCTTTGATGATCTAACGAGTCTGGACTATCATGCGACATCGCCAAGTTTCTGTTTATTTTTTTAAATTTATTCAGCTTTTCGTTTAATGCTTAATCTTGGACGAAAGATGAATTAATTAGTTCAAACACTTATATAATGCACTCCGTTATTATTAAAATTAATTTATACGGAAAGATTATCTTAAATGAGGTTCTAAAAATACTCTTTTTCTTGTTTTTTTATGATGGTAACAGAAGTTAGCGAAATATAAAAATTAAAAGTTTCTTATTTTTAATTCTCCTCCCAAAATTCAATAAAGAAAATAGATCATCAAATTCAAATATTTACAATAAAATTTTTATATTTTAAGATAAAAAGCTTTATTATTAACTTTATTAATTTAAATTAATAAAGTTAATAATTTAAATTAATTATTAACTTTACTTAATTTAAATTTATTCGGCTTTTCGTTTAATGCTTAATCTTGGACGAAAGATGAATTAATTAGTTCAAACACTTATATAATGCACTCCGTTATTATTAAAATTAATTTATACGGAAAGATTATCTTAAATGAGGTTCTAAGAAATGGTAACTCGTTATTAGTCAATTTATAAAAATTGACTTTTATTTTAAATTTCAATTTTTTATTAAAACTTGATATAAGTTATAAAAAATCTTATAACAATTATTTATAATTATTTATTATCTAATTATTAAATTTTGATTTATTGATTTATATTAATAAACAATTAAAATATTAATTACAAAATATCAATTATTAATATTTTATATTATTATTTTTATTTATATAAAGCATCTCAAAAGATATAAAATGTTTTTTATGATCATTTGCATAAATATTTGTTTTAAATATTTAAGCATCACAAATATTCTAATATTTTAACAAATATTAAATAAATATTAAATATTTAATAAAATATAAATATTAAATAAATAAAGTTAATAATAAAGCTTTTTATCTTAAAATATAAAAATTTTATTGTAAATATTTGAATTTGATGATCTATTTTCTTTATTGAATTTTGGGAGGAGAATTAAAAATAAGAAACTTTTAATTTTTATATTTCGCTAACTTCTGTTACCATCATAAAAAAACAAGAAAAAGAGTATTTTTTCTTGAAAGATTAGGAAATTTAAAAATTTGATAAATATTAAATTATTAAAAATATAAAATAATTGTTATATAAGATTTTTTATCATTTAAATCAAGTTAAAATAAAAATTGAAATTTAAAATAAAAGTCATTTTTATGAATTGACTAATTAACACGATGTATAAGAATAAGAATTAGAGGTCATCAGGAGGAACTGCTATGCTATCAGGTTTTCGGTTTTTAATAAAAATAGTACATGATGAATACATAATGAATTTTATATAAGTCGTTATACATAGATTAGATTTTTTTAATTTCCGTTAATAGCAGAAATCCTTCAAATAACATGTTTTAAATAAACGCATTTCTTCATTTTAGTGAAGAAAAATAAATTGATATTTTTGAAATAATGTTAATCATCATTCTAAATAAATAGAGAGACAAATAAATCAAATCAGATAACTGAGTCTACATATTTAATATAATTATAAAATAAACAAAACATAATAATGCTAAATCAAAATTTAATAATTAAATAATAAAATTAATAATTGTTTTTAGATTTTCTATAATTTAAATCAAGTTAAAAAAATGAAATTTAAAATAAACGTCATTTTTATGAATTGACTAATAAATAACAGACGATGTATAAGAATAAGGATTAGAGGTCATCAGGAGGAACTGCTATATTTCAAACTAGGTTACTATAAAAATAACATCAAGCAGAAAATAGTAAAATATATAAATCAACACAATAATATAAAGAATAAATTTAAACTCTTAAGTGGCAAATTTTTATGGATGGATAATAAATAATATACTTTGCATTAGAATAAGATACTAGATAGTTATTTCAGAGGAAATACATCATTAGCATGTAATATATATAAATATAATTATATATAAATATATATAAATCATATTTTTCACATCATATTCCGATACCCGCAGAAAATTACCTGTTAACAATTTGCAACTTAATGCAACAATATGTAACGATATTGGCTATCTTCAAAATCATTTAAATAAATTATAGTTACAAATTATGTTACATAATTTGTTAAGATATGCTTGATTAACTGTGTGCTGTGTGATTAAGTGTATTTTAACAGTAAATTTGCAAACCTCCAATTTCAATTATCGCGCACCATCGTCGGCTTAAATCTTAGATAACTCTACAACGAGTTAAAAGTAAATTCATTTATAAAAAGGAAGACAATCCGTATTGTTTGTTTAATATATGATAATCTGTTATTGATAAGATAAATCTTATCGATCAGATTAATCATCGAAAAGATTAGCCATTGATAAAATTAATCATCAATAATATTAAGCATCGATAAAATAATCTTCGATAAGATAAATCGTCGATAAGATAAATCGTCGATAAGATTAATAACCGATAAGATTAATCATCGATAAGAATAATCATCGATAAGATTAATCATTGATAAGATTAATCATCAATAAAATTAATCAACCATAAGATTAATCATCGATAAAATTAATCATCGATAAGATCAATCATCGATTATATTAATAATCGATAAGATTATTCATCGATAAGATTAATCATCGCAAAATTGATCATCGATGAGATAAATCATCGATAAGATTAATCATTGATTAGCTTAATCTTCGATTAAATTAAAAATCGATAAGATTGATTATCGATATTATTAGTCATCGATAGTTATGATTATTATAACCTTAACGTTATAAGGTTAACGTTAGCCGTAATCTTAAGGTTAACCTTAAAACGTTCTAACTTTAACATTATAATATATACATTAAATATAATATAATACATTAAATATAATAATTAAATATAATAAATTAAACATAATACATTAAATAATGAAATTTTAAGAATTGCAACAATATGTAATGATATTGGCTTTCTTCAAAATCATTTAAATAATTTAATAGATACATATTTTAAACTAGGTTACTATAAAAATAACATCAAGCAGAAAATAGTAAAATATATAAATCAACACAATAATATTAAAAATAAATTTAAAATCATTAGCGGAAAATTTTTATGGATGGATGATAAATAATATACTTTGTATTAGAAAAAGATACTATATAATCAAATTTCATCAGATGAAATACGTCCTTAGCACGTATTTCACCCCGCTGCTATTTTAGGTCGAGGAATTAGTGGCCGAAACTTGATAGCATAGCAGTTCCTCCTGATGACCTCTAATTCTTATTATGAAACAACGTCTGTTATTTATTAGTCATTCACAAAAATGAGGTTTATTTTAAATTTCAATTTTTTATTTTAACTTGATTTAAATTATAAAAAATCTTATAACAATTATTTAATTTTATTATTTAATTATTAAATTTTGATTTAGCATTATTATGTTTTGTTTATTTTATAATCATATTAAATACGTAGAATCACTTAGCTGATTTGATTTATTTGATTTTTCAAATGTTGCTCAATACATTTAAAAATATACATTTAATAAATGTATTTTTGATAAAAACGTTCAAATTTAAAATGCATATAAAATAAATTGGTTTTATTTGATTTTTCAAATGTTGCTCAATACATTTAAAAATATACATTTAACAAATGTATTTTTGATAAAAAAACGTTTAAGTTTCAAATATATGATATTTATATGATATAAAATATAATACATTAAATAATGAAATTTTAAGAATTACAACAATATGTAATGATATTGGCTTTCTTCAAAATCATTTAAATAATTTAATAGATACATATTTTAAACTAGGTTACGATAAAAATACCACCAAACAAAAAATAGTAAAATAAAAAAATCGGCACATTTTATATTATATATAATTTTTATATTTTATATAAAAATTTATATAAATATATATTTTTTAAAAATATCTCTAAACTATATGATGTATTGATAATATATTTGTTTTCAACTTTAATATTTTTATCTAATGAGTTAACAAATTTATTCAGATAGGCTTATTCTTAATAAAACTAATACTGATGACAAAGAAGGTATATATCAAGATATTAACATTAAATTAGCAAAAATTAACTACTAGTAATTTACACCGTTATTAGTTATTCAAACTGATATCAATCTGCATCCAATATGGATCTCAAGTGACGGTATTCAAACCAATACCGTCACAAATGTAACAGCACCGCCGCCTGGGATCCTCAGTATACCAGTAAATAAATTAGAGGTTTGATTAATCAGAACTGTCTATTATACCTATCTGATTTTCTCTATATATAGATAATTTCATGCTTCTACACTGCAAGACGGCGTACCGTTTCGGCTTTGAGAAGCCTCATCAGTTGCAGCAATGCAATGTATACACATGAAAAACATACTTTATATAGAATAAAGCAGAAAGAATTCACTATATGCTAATTGCATGACGTAGCTTGCGCTTTCGAAGTCAATTCAATGCAGTGAATTCTTTTCAATGTAATCAAACCTCTAATTTATTTACTGGCCCTCTGAGTATCCCAGGCGGCGGTTCTGTTTCCTTTGTAATTAATTATATTGGTCATTTAGTGATCTCGCTGATGTCTATTACATTGAAAAGAATTCACTTCATTGCATTGACTTCGAAAGCGCAAGCTACGTTATACAATTAGCATATAGTGAAATCTTTCTGCTTTAATCTATATATAGTATGTTTTTCATGTGTATACACTGTATTGCTGCAACTAATGAGGCTTCTCAATGCCGAAACGGTACTCCGTCTTGCAGTGTAGAAGCATGAAATTCTCTATATATAGAGAAAAGCAGATAGGTATAATAGACAGTTCTGGTTGAATCAAACCTATTATATATATTCTTCGACCATATTTGGTTGAGGAATAGGGACCAAAATCTGATAACATAGCAGTTCCTAATGATGACCTCAAATCTTTTTTCGTTCCTGCACTATGACTCCTTCACAATCCCTCAACATTTTTTAAACTTACAATTCTATCATGCTTTCTCAACTGACTATATTTTTCGTTGTTCCACTACGTCTTGCCACATTTCACTCATATACTTTCTTCAATTTCATCAATAGATTAATTTTACATTGTATTTTACATTGTTAAGGTCGCTACTATGTTGAGACGATGAATATGAGATGATACCTAATAATATAGCAGTTTTTTCTGATGACCACTATTTCTTATTCGAATAAATCGTTTATAATTTATTAGTCAATTCATAAAAATTGACTTAAATTTTAAATTTTAACTTAATATAAATATAGATTGTATAGAATATTTTAAATAGTTGATAATGATCAACTATTGATCATTATAGTTGATTATATATAGTTCAATATAGTATAATAATATATAACCAATATAATCAACTATAATCAATATAGTTGATTTACAACTAATGACCAACGAAACATAATAGCATAGCAGTTTCTCCTGATAATCTCTAATCCTTATTATACATCCTATGTTATTTATTAATCAATACATAAAAATTGACTTTTACTTTAAATTTCTAATTTAAATTTTAACTTGAAAAATTAAATAATCTTTTATAATAATTAATTATTAGTTATCATTTATTATCACATTTTCAGAGATGCCAGCATTATCAGAATCTCTAATCCTTATTGGTATTCAAAGAAATGATATAATACGGCTAATATTTTGTTTAATATATCAAATACATGGAGTAAAGAATACCCCTCAATATATTATGATCACCAAATATATAATTGGTGATAGTGATTGATATATAACTACCATATATAATATTGTATATATATTACTATACATACTACTATATATAATATCGGGTAGTGATGATCAACTATTGGCTTAAAATTATTATAGATAAAATTACCATTTAATAAAATTAACATTCTTACATTCAAAATTAAATAAATTTATTAAATGATAATCAAATTTATTAATTGTTTTTATGAAATAATAACTAAGAATTTCACTTATTCTAGAATAACTGAGGCAGAATTAAATTAGTTTAATTTTATTAAATTTAACTAATTTCTAAAATTTATAAATTAAATTTAAAACAATTTATGTAATTAATTTAATTATATAAAATATATTGATGCTTTATTGAAATAAAAATGAAGATTTTTAGTTATTCTAAAATAACTGACGCAGAATTAATGTAGTTAAAAATAATAAAATTTATCTTATTTTTAAATTTCAAAAATTAAATTTTCCGATTTCTAATAATCGGAAACTTGTTGAGTAATTATTTTCATTTCGTTTAATTGAGTAGTCATTTGAAAACTTACCTTCATGCATGGATTGATAATCGGTGTTGTTTGCAATTATTAGAGGCCAGGCGTCTCTTCTTAACTCATTTGAAATGAGACCATTACGTTTAAAAACACACTGTTTAAGAAACAAACGATTTTGATTACGAATAGCTTTTCTAATAAGATCTTCCTTCGAATAACCAATATCTATGTAAAAACAAAATAATATGAACATAAATTAAATTCGAAAATAAATATATTAATATATAATATTTATATAATATTAAAATATTATATTAAAATTATAATATAATATTATTATATTTAATACAATTAATTATTTGTTGATTAAATAATCAAATGTATTTTAAATAAGTGTTTAGTTATCAAATCAAAAATTAAATCTAAAAGTGTGAAAAAAAGTTGTAAAATAAAAATTTAATAAAATTTAAAATTTTAGAAAATGCTAAAATGTTTAAAGTAATTTAAAAAAATTCTAAAAATAGTAATATAATTTAAATATATCTTCCAATGAGCGTGAATTGCAAATAGAAAATTTGTATAAATTGAACATTAGTTGTTGCCAAAAATCGTGGTTTTTATCGAATTAAGCGCAAATTTAAGTGATTATTTAATCAATAAATTTACTTCTCTGAAAATGATTTTGTGAAAAGTGTGAATATAACATAATATTATTAAACGATAATATGAACTGCGTACAAATACAAAATACATATATGTGCATTCAATGTATCGAATTAAAAATTCTTAGAAATTGATCTAATAACCAAATGCTAATAAGAAATACTTTCAATAAAAACAAAATAGTAGTTACAACTTATGAATCCAAGAATGAACTATTCTTGCTCTCGGTCGCATGATGTTGACTCAATAAATTATTTCAATGGTTTCCGAATGCAAAACTTGATTTAGTAATTAAATAAATTAGTAAAAATGTTTGCAATACGAATCAGGTTTCTAATCCTGGTATTATATTCATCAAGTTGAATAAGGTTCCCGCAAACCTTAATATGGTGTATACATTTTATTATAATGAATATAGAATAATGATTATTTATATTTCTTATATTCTTATTTCTTTATTTTTCATATTTTATTTCTCGATTTTTATATTTTTAAAATAAAATTAAGCGGCATAGATAAAATAGCTATAATACTAAGTTATTCGTAAATAGTTGATAATAGTCCATTATTGATAAAGAATTATTAGACCTGGATCAATGAAAAGATGAATTTTTAAATGATATTTCGCTATAATCCCAAATTGTTATTTCTAGGTTAATTTTTTTATTAACTAATTTCAATGACAATTAGTCATTGAAACTAATTTTTAATAATTTTTAAATAATTTCTGAAATGTAGCAAATTTTTAATTTTACATCTTTATCTGAATAATTTCAACAAAATCCTAGTTGAAAATATCCATATGTGATGGATATGTACTGGGATATCATTTTTTATCGTCAAGACTTTTGTTGCATTTCTACTGGAAAAGAATTAATATTAAAATATAAATAATACGATAAAATATTCTTAAACAAATTATACAATTTTATTTTTTATGGAATAAAATTACAATGCTATAAATTTTAATATTAAATGTAAAGTTATGTATACTTGACCGTTTCAAAATTTAATGCAAATCGTAATTAATAAAGAAAAGAATGCTGACGAAAACAAATAATATAAATCTTTCGCTTAAGTATTTAAATTTATTTTAATAATATTTTGTTGATTTATATATTTAACTATTTATATTATTTTATAAAATAAAATCAATTTCTATGAATTGAAAAAATATATACTCTGCATTATAATTAAGATAGAAATCAAAAGAAGAAACTGTTATTTCGGTCCAAGGTTTCTAATACAAAGTATATTATTTTTATCCATGAAAATTTTCCGCCTAAGAGTTTAAATATATTCTTTATATTGTGTTGATTTATATTTTACTATTTGGTGCTTGATGTTATTTTTATAGTAACCTAAAGATGAATTATATAAATTAACAGTAGTTTTAGTTAATGTTAATTTAAGGTTCATATCTAGATATACACCTTCTTTATCATTAATATTAGTTTTGTTAAGAATAAGGCAACTTTTTTAAAGTTATTAACTTATTGTTAAAAATTAGTGATGACTAGTATTGATTGACCTCATCATAATATTTTGTTTATTTTGCTTTACTATTTTCTGCTTAATGTTATTTTTATCGTAACCTAGTTTAAAATATGTATCTATTAAATTATTTAAATGATTTTGACGAAAGCCAATATCATTACATATTGTTGCAATTCTTAAAATTTCATTATTTATCGTATTATATTTTATATTATATGGTATGCATGAACGCTTATGCAAAAATATGTTTCTTGTAAATTTAAATATGTCATCTTTACAATTAATAATAGTTTTAATTGATGTTAATTTATTATTTAATATTTCATTATTTAATCCGTTATATAGACAGATGAACATTGGTACTCCGATAATGTTTTAGAAATAGTCGTATATCAATTTGCAATGGTACTGTCGACTAAGAAAATAAATAAAAATTATAAATATTATAGCAGCTTTTCCTCTAATCCTTATTCTGCTACAACTATGTTACTTATTAGTCTCTTCATAAAAATTGACTTTTATTTTATATTTCAATAATAAATTTTAACTTGATATAGATTAGATTAAATCTTATAACAATTATTAGTTAATTATTTATTTTATTATTTATTATTTACTTATTTTATTTTTATTTACTTTTAATTTTTGAATAATTTAATATACGTAGGCTCAGTTACCTGATATGAATTATAAGACTATGACCTGTAGGTGATAAATCACTTGCAGGAGCACTTGTGTTAAAATGAGGCCAAAACTAATAATAATGTACAATGAATTCTAGCTGGACAAAAGCACATAGGGACAAATAATTGCTAAATCAAGGGCATCAGGTTAAAAGAGCTCCTTTGTATTAAAGCTTATATATAGATGATATACAAGCATTATTAATGCTACATGGAATGAGGTTACCTCAAAGGTAACATTGCCAGATGTGTTAAGAAAGCATAATCATCCTTAAAGCAGCAACTCGAGTCCTTCATTCCAACAACTTTATCCACTAATGCAACCATATCGCAATCAAAGAGACAAGCATTTTTAAGTTAACTTATTTTATTAATAGTTTTATATTAAATTACTTCATAATTATATTATAATATTATATTATTTATATATTAATAATATTTATTATTTCGATTTACTTTAGTCGCTATAAAAATTCTACATAGTAAGATTAAGAGCTGTTTTCTAAAGAACAATTCACTGTAAGCGATATTTGTTGATTTTAAACCGTCGATTGGTTTAGTCAATTGTAATCTCCTACTTAAAAAAGTTTAATGATAAAGTTCGCATTAACGTTTGAAGGCTAGAACGCACATCTTTGTGTATACCTTCTGTATAAGGAGAAATGTGACTCCCTGCTTTACATATTCTCTTGTAAATTTCTAAGAAATATTTCAGATTAACAGAATGAGCAAATTTTTAGATTGACATTGTTAACCCACTTTAAGGCCAATGTAAAGAATCAATGTGGTACATAAAAATTCTCTCAAAAATATCATTGCAGTATTATGTTAAGTTTACTCTTTGGATTTGACTTATTTATCACTAAAACATAGGTAATATGCAATTGATAACAGTGAGCTAGGACTGGGGAAAATAATTTTTGTTTCGTTTTTATCTATGGGAAACACTGTTTCAGTTAACGACTATTCAAGCTTGATGTAATAAATATTACATGTTCTACTCACAGCGTTCTTTCGACCTTTCGTTTTCACATAAATTTATTTAAAGTAGATTGTAATCACAATTCTGTTAAAATAAATAAAGCCGATAAAATGCTTTATTGAGTTGATTTACTAAACATGTAATAAACGTATCATCACTTGTACACTGATAATATTCTAATAAAAAGCAGTTTTAAAATATAGTTTACTAACCACCTAAAGGATCGTCTATATACGGTTCAATTACAGAGTTGACGATATCATAAGCTGACTCGTATTCGTCATCGCTTGAGTTCATAACTTAAATGTTACCATAATGCTATCGGCTAGTATTGCTCATCTAAAAAGATAATTTAAAGTTATGAAGCGTGTCCTTCTGTTATGCTATAAATTTTTACGCTACAAAAATATTTCATCTTAAAAGGAACGAGAGCTGAAATGTAATATTTTTCGGTGATTGTAGAGTATAATGTTGATATAAAAATTTATAAATACAAATTTAAAAAACCGAATGTAATAATTAATTTGGCCTTGCAAATTATATAGTTTAGCATTTATTTGATAAAAATGAAATTTAGGAAAATAAAAAATCATTTACTTCCAATTCAGATATAACACTTTAAATTTAAGGCGTAATAAAATGTTTAAATAGAGTCTGGTTTAATGTCATTATCATTGGGTATAAGACAAAAAATAATTTTTAAGTTATTAGAACAAATTTATTCTTTTTAGTAAAATCATTCACTTTTAAGTTCTGGTAATCATTATTATATTAGTTCATAAATAACATAAAATTATTCGAAATAGATTTCCAAAACAGGCAATTTAATCTGTGAAATGAAAGCATGCTATACCGCTCTCTGCTTCACTATTAAACAAGTGTCTACAAACTAGTGTACGAATAACATTACGAACCAGTTGCCACACTATCTAATCACGAGCATTATCCTGCTCCGCCCATAGTACTTAATGGATCTTCAGGTCGCAGGCACTGAGCACAAACTTTTCAAAATGCTGTAATACTTTGATGGTTTAAAAGGAATCCATCTAGTCGTTAAAAAATTGCACAAAACTCCTGTGAAGACACCTTAGCGGTCTAACGTTTTTCGAAATAAATTTCCTGAGCAGGTTATTTAATCTATGAAATGTAAGGATGCTATACTTCTATGTGCTTCAATCCTAAACGTGTGCCTGCAAACTGATGTACGAATATCGTTACGAACCAGTTGCAAAATGATCTAAACACCACTAATATCCTGCACCGACATTAGTACTCAACGGATCATCAGTGCGCATGCAATGAGCACTAACGTTTCAACAAACTGAAATACCTTAATGGTCTATAAGGAAATCCAGCTATTCGTTAAAGAATTGCACGAGACATTATGCGAAATTAGAGACTCCTAACTAGTCTAACGTTTTTCGAAATAGATTTTCAGAGCAGGTCATTTAATTTGTTATATGTAAGGATGTTACACTTCTATGTGTTTCATTCATACACATGTGTCAGCGAACTGGTGCACGAATATCGTCACGAGCCAGTTGCAACATAGTCTAACCACCATCATCATCCTGCGCCGACGTTAGAACTTAGTGGATCTTCAAGACGAAGGCACTGATCACTAACGTTTCAACATGCTGTAATACTTAAACGTTCTATATTGAATTCAGATGGTCATTGAAAATTCTACGAAACTTGCATGTGTCGATTTTTGCATGAGTCAGATTTCTTTACATTACTCGTACACCAGTTTGCTGACAAATGTTTAGGATTAAATAAATTGAGATTTTCTTAACTAATACAACTGTTGGACATATAAATACAACACGAAACATAAATCGACAAAAACTTCATCATTCTGACAACGCCAACACTTTTACAGACTTCTTTAAAACTTTATGGCATCAAATCTAGAGGGATCTGATACACCTCGCCGCATCAGTGCGCCGCCTTCCGATTAAGCTATCCGGGGTATCTCACTCGTCTAAGAGTCCAGTCGAGGCGAACTATAGTCGGTAATAGCGAGATGAGGTACTTAAGAAACCTTAGTCTTTGCTCTGGGGGACGTCCTCTAGCAATTAAGACTAATCCCGAGATAGTCCAAGTACCATACAGGGGTACTTGGTTTTTTCCATTCAATGACAAATGCTGATCCGGTTTCAGAGCCCACGTAGCTCTCTTCAGGATACGTATAAGTCTATCAGGGTAAGCTTTCGCCGACCAATTCACCGTAACGGAGAAACCCTAGATATTTTACTCGACTCGTGAAGATGATGAGTGGTTGAGGCTGCAAAATGGAGGAGTACAGAGAGTGCAAGTCTCTTAAGCTTCTTTTTGGTGGCAGGGGCGCTATGAAAGACAAGCACCTGCGATTTTTGGGAGTTTTAAATAAGATTGGAAGGGGAAAGCTAGTTTTTGAATTTTAAAAAGAAACGGCTGATGTCCGAGACTATATCTTTGAACCTGCATCCAGAAAACAGGGATGTGGTATTATCAGCATATACCACAAGATGTTGATCACGCTTAAATGCTTGAATAGAACAATGGAGTCAGCAAGGCACAAGATATGAGAAAGTATGGAGCCTTGAGGACACCTCTAATAAGCTAGAACTGACGTGCATCAGAATCGTTTTCATAATAGAATCGCTTTGTGTACAGCAAAATATCCACTCTGTTAACAATTCTCGCAGGCAACCCGAGGGACTTGAGAGATGATATAACGAACGGAATGGCGATCCAGTCAAATGCAGCTGCAAAATTAAGAAAAACAGCCACAGCAAGCTTATTACTGTTATTCTGACAAAACTGATGCACTTCACTAATTGATGAATGTACCAAACGCCTTTTGACAAGCCCATGAAAACTCGGTGGGATTAAGATACGCCTATTTAAATTGTCGCGGATTTTAGTTGCAAACGCTTTTTTATAGATTGAGAAGAGGGAATTTTGAATCGAAATGGGGCGCAGGTCTTTAGGACACGAAACTGATTTTTTCTTTGGTAAAAATATACGTCGGCTACAATTGATGCCGGCACATAGGATGGTGAGAGTAAAAGCATTGTGACGGCCACTTATCTTCTTTGATCGGCTGTCAAAAGCTGATAAACTCGAGAAGAGAGTGGAGCAACGGATTTGGAGGTGCCCAAAAGTGAGCCCGTGAGTTAAAGATATACGTAACAGATAAGTCCCTGCTCCTGAAGTCACCCCAAGGCAGGATTGGCAGGCGAGCCAGCGTAACTCCATAATTATGTAGGGCAAGTGGCTGCACCATTACTCTATCAAGGCCTACGCTATCAATCCAACCCGATGCCCTCTCCCGCCAGCAGACAAACTTCTTCTTCTTGAATATCTTCCAGCAGGTAGCCTGAGAGGAACTAAGACGAGCAATACTTGTCCTGTCCCTACTCAGCTGGATCCTATATCTAGAACTCCAGTATTCATCTGAGAGAACTTGCCAAAGCAAGCAGAGAGATTAGGAAGTTGTAGCATTTTTGCTAGGACCTTGAGATTTTGGAGTGGGATTGTAAATGCGACCTCTATAGGTAGTCGAAAGTATCATAGTAGCTTGCGAAGAGAGGTAGGAATTAAATTCGGTCAAACTCTCATTCCCTATTATGGGGAAGAGTTGGATAGCTGCCTGAAAGAAGGCTACTCTAATGCAATCAAAGTGAAACTTCCTTCTAAGCAACGTATATTCCTCTAGTCGCCAGTATATTAAGTCATGAGAGATGGTCAGTTGTTGGCTCGACTGTCAGTGCAGATGGGTTTTAACAACCACATCCTATGTAGCAGTAATATGTCGAGGAGTGAGTTTGATGTTGAACAATGAAAAGTAGGGCAAGATGGTTTGTGTATAAGATATTCGTTTACGGCACTGCGGAATGCTGCGTTAATTCAACGACCAGTTCTGCCGTTAAAGTTACTGAGTAACATGTCATAGCCGCTACCAAGAATACAGTTCAGAAGGTCACGGTTCTTAGAGATATCCCCTGGTCGAATGACTGGACAGGGCTGAACAAGAATAGTTTAGTAAGTGGGAGGATCTTAAAGAGCTATTTACTATTGTTAGAAGACCTTAAGATGAAGAGGAGTGAAGTGGGGTTATGTCCAGAGTAAAGTGGGTGATTATATGCTTAGGGATAAATCGAGTAATGTCATGAGGGATACGGATATACCGCCTCTCTTGAAGGACTATAACATCAGCATCTATACCAGATAGAAGTCTAAGGGCGGAAGCACCTTCCGAATCCCACTGAATAATATTCAGTGAAAAAGGATCCCGATTACTTCCCATTGTGATAGTACACCAGAGTGGGACTCCCACCCTCAGTTGGGATGACTAGTAAGAAGGACGGCCTTCCCACCACCAGACACAACAGAGGAGGACACTTCCCACGGACAATGTCTTCATTTCCATTGGGGCCGCCACTACCAATGATTTAATCATTTTACCAATTTTGACAGGAGGCACGATATGAGCAGATGCACAACTCTTCTTCGACTCAGCTGGAATTGGAGATACCGAAACTTCTGGTGGCAGAAACGGCAATGATAGCTGGTGTGCAATAAGTGTCTTAATTTGATTCAAAGTAGATTGGTGATTAGAGTCAATCAATCGAATAATATCCAAGTCTGATAGTATTTTGCTCGCTTCCGCGAAGCCCGTGGACTTAGTCGGGGGAGAGCTGTAACGTAATTTGTACTGCTTAAAGTGAGTACACTTCCCGGACCAGGCCGGATGTGCTCCATCACAGTTGGAGCACTTCGGTAGACCACCACATTTTCCGCTAACTTACAGGCAGCCTGAGATGGACCATACACCGCAGAACTGTGGCAACTAGCAGCCTGACCCCGAATACCCTCATTTGTGGCATTTGTGGCTGTCGGAGTAGGTGAGATTATCAGTGTCAATTAAAGAGAATTTCAGATTATAGCCCAGCAGAGGGTTGCAAGCGGATCTTGTAAGGTATTCGGCTACATCAATAGAATAGGAGCAAAAGGCAATTGGAAGTGGAAAGCCGTTCCTCCCCATTACAAAGCGGCCCTGGTGACATTATAAAAACTTTCAATGACTAGTATATCTGCCGCATACAAGTGAGGTGGAATGTTCGAGATTTTTAATGTAGCCTGAATAGGCTTGAAAGAGATACTTCCGAGATGCGCCAATTCCTAGTTAAAATATTAATATCGGAAATCGCGAGGTCGATGGATACGAATGAAAATTTTACCTCTGCCTCATAACAACGGATTGAGTTGAATAGTATTCTGTTCTTGAATTTTTCCGTAAATTTTCTTTGAAACACATTAAAGATTTTTTGACGCTCCAGGGGGCTGTGAGTTTAATAATTATCAGATTTTGTAATTTTGATACTGGGGGAGTTCCTCATGTATCTCTTGGGAATCAGATAACTAAACTTCACTTACCGGCTCAGCTTTTGATACAACAAAACACTCTTGAGCAGAAACAACCGTACTTACCTCTGAGTTTGTTAGCATCTATGCAGGAGGATTGAAACATATAAGTATAACATTCTTACATTTCACAAATTACATGACTTGCACTGGAAATCTATTTCAAAAAACGTTAGATCGGTAATGAGTATATAGAGTCACAGGAGTTTTGTTCAATTTTTCAACGATTAGATGGATTCCATATTGGCCATCTAAGTATTACAGTGTGTTGAAACGTTAGTGCTCATTGCATGCGCACTGATGATCTGCTTAGTACTAATGTCAGCGCAGGATGTTGGTAGTGTTTAGATCGTGTTGCAACTGGTTTGTGAGGTTATTCTTACACCAATTCGGTGGCACATGTTTAGGATTGAAACAAATATAAGTATAACGTCCTTAAATTTCACAAATTAAATGACTTTCACTGGAAATCTATTTCGAAAATCGTTTGACCAATAAGGAGTCTATAAATTCGCAGGAGTTCTATGCAATTTTTCAACAACTAGCTGGATTCCATATTGACCATCCAAGTATTAAACATGTTGAAACGTTAGCGCTCATTGCATGCGCAATGATGATCCGCTGAGTGTCAATGTCGGCGCAGAATGATGTAGTTGGTTAGGTCGTATTGCAACTGGTTCGTGACGATATTCGTACACCACTTTGCTGGCATCTGTACGATTGAAACTCATAGAAGTATAACATCCTTACATATAACAAATTAAATGACCTGCTCTGAAAATCCATTTCGAAAAGTGATAGGCATATAAGAAGTCTACAAATTCACAGGAATGTCTCGTGCAATTCTTTAACAAATAGCTGGATTTCCTTATAGACCATTAAGGTGTTTCAGTTTGTTGAAACGTTAGTGCTCATTACATGCGCACTGATGATCCGTTGAGTACTAATGTCGGTGCAGGATATTAGTGGTGTTTAGATCATTTTGCAACTGGTTCGTAACGATATTCGTACATCGGTCTGCAGGCACACGTTTAGGATTGAAGCACATAGAAGTATAGCATCCTTACATTTCATAGATTAAATAGCCTGCTCAGGAAATTTATTTCGAAAAACGTTAGACCGCTAAGGTGTCTTCACAGGAGTTTTGTGCGATTTTTTAACGACTAGATGGATTCCTTTTAAACCATCAAAGTATTACAGCATTTTGAAAAGTTTGTGCTCAGTGCCTGCGACCTAAAGATCCATTAAGTACTATGGGCGGAGCAGGATAATGCTCGTGATTAGATAGTGTGGCAACTGGTTCGTAATGTTATTCGTACACTAGTTTGTAGACACTTGTTGAATATTGAAGCAGAGAGCAGTATAGCATGCTTACATTTCACAGATTAAATTGCCTGTTTTGGAAATCTATTTCGAATTATTTTATGTTATTTATGGTGACAATAAGAAGGACTCCCATAATTAGAACTTGCCGATTTTTAACGTTAAAGTCGTAGACGAAATATCGAATAGAAACGATTATATAACTGATACGTTTGTCCATGGAATACATAGCGATTACATTATTATTATATTTTCGACAACAAAATGAGCTTGAATAGCTCGAACATGTTGGTTTACAACAGGGAAACAGAAAAAATGTTAAATAAATAAACGAGATAATGTGCAATTCAGGCATGACGACAACGCATCCTGAGGTAATTTCGCAACCGTCGTTTAAAACTCTCCAGGTTACCATCTATCATCACAGCAGGTAGACCATTTCAAATAGGTACAATTATATCATGGATTGTTGATATTCGTTTATTACAGGCTCGTCTTCTCTTCAGCATATAGTTGTGACCACGTAGGCGATCGTTGGTTTTTAGCTCAAACGTGTCCTTGTAACTGTGGCCTGGGGTGGTCAAACACCTCCACACGAACATCATGAGAGCGGGAACCTAAGTCACTAGTTACACTCACACCCAGGTTCGACATTTGCGAGACCTTTAAGTATGACAGCCATCAATTCAGTAGCTACCACTGAAGGTCCCTTTTCCAAAATGTAGGTGGAAACATTTCGCAGGGTTCACTTTAAGTCCGACATCATTGCACCATCGAGAAACCATCTCGACATCTTTCTAGAGTATAGTTACATCACTGGGACTATTCAATGAACGCCATATTCTGAGGTCGTCAGCGTACAGAAGACACTGTGAATTTATGACAGAAGGGAGTGAGTTGATGTAGTCGTTGACGAGTAGTGGGCTGATTACACACCCCTGAGGAACCCCTACAAACATAGGACGCCATCCAGACAAGACACCGCCGATTTTGACTGCGAAGAAACGAGATGTTAGGAATAAATGCGGCCTTCCATGGATAGGACCTCTGAATCCGTAGTACCCAAGTGCTGATAGTAGAATGTCATGTTTCACACAATCAAAGGCTTTAGACAAATCAAAGAAAATCACATTGAGTCCAACACCTGATCGCATGGAATCAGCCCAATTGTGTCTTGATGTTGTAAGATTGGTGATCGTAGATATGTTCTTCCTAAAGCCATGTTGTACATCACTGAATATATTGAGACTTTCAAGGTGGAAACGGAGAGCTTTATCAATTAGTTTTTCGAGAACTTTACAATCCACACAAGTGAGACTGGTAGGTCGATAATTATTCACAGAAGTACGTTCGCCCTTCTCGAACAGTGGAAAAACCAGAGACTTCTTCCAGTCATTAGGAAGTATGCCGCTAGATATCGAGTACTGAAATAATTGAAAAAGCGGTCTACTAATAATTAAAAGGTAAGGGGGCAGTCTGTCAAGACCTGCAGCAAGTGAATTCGGCAGCTGTCTTTTCTAACACGTTTCACTCGCTGAAATCAAATACACATGATCTATGATTCGGGAGACCAAAGCACCGGGTATAAGTTGAAAGACGAAGGGACCTCGGATGCGATATTCGAGTAGTGAATACTGAATTTCTCTGCTATGAGCTTCGTGTCATTCAAAATTGTCCCTTGTACGTTGGCGAGACATGGAATTATATTTCCGGACGTCAGATGGGACCTTATATGTTTGAAGAAACGGGATGAGTTGCCCACGCAACAGCGGCAGAGGAATCAATGAAATGCTTACGCTTGTATCTTTTTAGCGATGTTGCAAAGTTTCTTGTCTGTTTGTACAGTTGGTAGGAACAATGGCCATTTTTAAATTCTTGGAATTTGCGGTCACGCAACTTTATGGCATTGTTGACCTGACGATCAATCCAGAGTGGACGAGAGGCAACACTAGATGATCGTTTAACCGGGCTATGATAGCTAATGGCAGCCTGTACAGTACACTTGAAAAAATCCGATGCAAACTCAATTCTGTGTGGTGAGGGATCTGGCCATACTATCGGAACAGCGACTCTCTCAGTTTAGCATAGTCGGTTTTGTGCATATTTAAGGAATTGCATGAAGTGCGAGAACGACCCATTAGAGAAGAACGACTGGGTAAAAGACGGTGATCGCTACAGCCGAGCGGAGGAAAGTACTCTATAAGATTCACCAAATGCTCACTACTAGAGAGGCTTAGATCTAAAATTGAGCGACTTAATCCTCGAACACGAGTGAATTCCCTTACATGCTGAGTAAGGTCGAGAAAGATGAAGGTATCTAATAAGCTCGAAGAGTTGACGTCACAACAAGTGAGGATCATCAAGTTCCTAATCGATGTGCGGCATATTGAAGTCGCCCAGAATCAATGTAGGTGAACCAGATGATGCGTGCATGAGTAATGAATTGCAAATATCCGAGACATGCGACGAAGGGGGCGATATAACAGGCCTATAGTGAAGGCACCAATTGCAGTGTCCCTAGAAGTGGCCCACAGAAAGTCAGAGCTGATATCTTGCCCACACGAAGACTCAATGGTTTTGAAAAATAGGGGATCTTTAGCATAAAGAACAATGCCACCGCCCCTAGCTGATAGTGGGTCTGTGCGTAAGTGTGTATATCCGTCGAGCACTATTTTACTGTCTAAAATATCTGGGTGGAGCCACGTTTCAGTGATGGCAATGATGCCTGGCTGAAGTTTGGATGACCTTAAACGTAATTCGTCGATTTTATTGCATAAACTGAGAACATTCAAATAAACATTGTGAATTTTATGGCAATGAGTACTAAACGATGGGTGCCTTGGTGGGTCGACCACAATAACAGAGCGTAAAATGTTTACATAGCAGAAACGCTCGTTGCGGTAGCGACGGAGAGATGGGAAAGGGCAACACAAGGTAAACCGGGTTGGGTTTTACGTGGAATGAGGTAGAAACTCTTCGTTGCACCACCCGAAAATCCTTAATGGTTAAATTCGTATGGCCAGCTTCAATTCTTCGACGCAACTCTAATTTAGTCTCTCTTAACTTTGACCTGTCGTTATAAGAAACGTCTCTAAGGATCCTAATAGGAGAGCCTTTCATGTGGTAACTTTAACCTGTCGTTATAAGAAACGTCTCTAAGGATCCTAATAGGAGATCCTTTCATATGGTACGAATGTGATACTATGGTGGCACAATCATCGGGCTAATGGAAAATCACTTTCAACAGCCTTCGACCTCCCTCGGACTTGCGCTTCCTTAGTCTAAAGATATTGCGAACACGGACTTCCACTGAATTGAGAAGGCATGAGAAGACGGCATGGAAAAGAATCAATTTTAGGGCCTGTACATCATGGTTGATTCTTTCCAAATGATTGGAGAACTTTGACTCAACTACATTTGCTAAAAAAGATTTATTTTACATGACCACAACAAAACAAAAATGTAAATCATGTGTCGAGAAGGTGTGAACAGAGGTGTTTGAATGTGATAAAGGAGGGAGTGCGGCGGACGTCGAGAGGGGAGTTGATTCCAGGCGTGTAAGTGGGCGACGAGGAAGCATCTCAGACCGTAGTTGTTGGAGTAATTGGGAACGTGGAGTAAGAAGGAATTACGGGAACGCAGCAATAGCGAAGTGGGGCGAGTTTCGTCTAAGAAAGGAAGGTTGATGAATGATGGGGAGGCCACAGCGATGAGACGAAAAGTTAGGAGAAGAAGGCGGAGTTTGATGCGGATGTGGATGGTGGGCCAGAAGAGTTGTGCAAGATATGTGGATGTGTGGTCGAAGCGACGGATACGAAAAAGCACTTGAACCGCAGAGTTGATTATTCGGTGTAGGAGTAGGATGATGGATTTTGAAGAATTTGCGAAAACGCTGAGGCATTAATCGATTTTAGGAAAAAGAAGCGATTAAAGAAGATACATACAAGAATGGAAGTCGATAAGGGCGCGGATACGGCGGTTGCCATGGATAATGAAGTTAAACGAGTGGACCTTGTCACGAACGAAGGGTTTAAGGGAAAGTGATCATCGAAATTGAATCATAGAGAAAGTGAGATTGTGTACTATGGAGATGATCTATGAGGCAAAAAATACAGTGGGAGGAGATATGTTGGGTTTAGGGAGAGGATTTACATTATTTTGAATTTGTCGGGGTTTAGAACGAGATGAAGATTGGAGAGACGTTTGTAGATAGAAGAGAGACAGTTGGAGGCAGAAATGCCGATATCGTGTATGCGATGTGTGGGTGCATGAGCATAGATGAGGATGTCATCGGCGTATTACATGACGTTAAAAGAGTAAGGTTTGATAAACGGAGAGAGATCGCCAAGCAGAAGAGAGAAAAACAGGGACCTAAGACTGAATATTGTGGGACCCTGCAAAAAATAGGGATGGGAGGGGATGATGATGAAATAGAACAGACGCAAAAGGAGTAGTCGGATAGATATGAGGCAAACCATGCTACGGAGGGAGAAGAAAAGCCGTAATCATAACGAAGGAGAGAAAGGAGGAGGGAGTGTTCGACAATGTCGAAGGCGGAGGAAAGGTCGAGCGAGATGAGAACACTATACAGAGCCTTATCTCGAGAAAGGAGTAAGTCGTTGTAAACTTTCATGCAGGCGATTTCTGTGGAGTGATTAGAGCGGAAAGCGGATTGAAATGGAGGGTATAGATTGATTGAGCAGATATAAGCGTTGATCTGTATTAAGATAAGGCGTTCTAAGAGCTTAAGGAGAGCCTAAGAGCGATCGTAGCTACGCTTAGTGGCGCTCGATCTAGCAGGCACACCAAATCCGCCGCACAAACTAGTCCCAGAATCAACAGAATCGGCGGGAGTTTTGCCCGTATTTTTAACCCCACGAAAGTGTGCCGTATTGATTAAACGAGCAGTCAACCGTGGAAGCGAATTGCCCAAAGTTGTTGGGGCTGAGAGCCCTATAGAGGTGTCTGGTGCTGGGGACTTGCAACTAACGTAAGGTAGATAATTTTCGGCTGCATGCAAGGACAGCAGTGGAAAGTGTGTTGATGGATCTGATGTTCGTGTAGCTCGGTTACACGACGCATCATTAGAATCGTTCCGAAAGTCGTGAAGTATGACTTCCTGGGCCGTTGTGTCGATCTTCGGCGCAACATCCTTCGATACATTTGATGAATACGACTCGCCATCCCGACCCCTTGGGATGGCGAAAGAAGGAATTTGCGGAGGAAGTACAATGCTCCTGTCTGGACATACTTAAAAATATTGTATTGTGTCGGTGTCAGGAGCTGTATTTCTCAATATTCTTGAACAACCACAACCTTATGTCCAAATGCGAGTAGGAGTAATAGAATCGCGTACGCATACCTGAGATTCACTCAATTGTCCGCCTAAAGCATCCACGACACTATTACCGCAACACATATGGCTGTTGTTGATGGCCTCGCCAATCAGAATATTTTCTAAATTTGGCATCTTTACGGAATTCCGAGTAGCCTCAATTCCACGCTCATTACAGGTTGCAATTGACATGAAGCGTGGCCTTGTAGGAACTAGTTTATTCATAGGAGAAAATGTAGACGGTGCAGATTCGATATTAGCTATGTCAGCTGTAAGCGGGAGGGCATCATCATTTGTCTTAGGCAATAGCCTATTGGTCTTAAAAAGCTGAATATCAGCGTCACCATGTGACGTTACGTCAATAGCCGCATGGGTAAGAGTTTCCAGTACAGACTGCATCCGGCGCAACATGACCGCTGAGCAAAACCCACAGAGGAATTCCTTATCGCTGTCAATGGATTGATGATATGGTATGGACAAAGTAGTCCAACGCTGACAATCGGTTGCGTCACATGCGACTTGAACCTCTCTCTCTATACCCAGTCGTGAGATCGTGAGGATTAGGCATCGATTCAGTTAAGGTAGTACTTCCAGACGTACGTTTTCGTCGTCCCATTTGTCATTCGTTTTTCACACTCTATTTGTAGTTGTTAAAATCTCTTATAATCAGATATTTGCTTTTTGACAGTTGTAACCTATCAACTAATTGATTGTAAGCAACTGTTCTGTGATAATGCTCAAGGTTCCTTCTTCTTGTATGTATATTATATTGTAAGAATTTATAATAACCAATACTTTTAAACTCATTAAAAAGTGTTTGCCCCAGTCGAGAAAATGCGGCCTTAATGACTTGATTTCAATTGCTAAATCACTCGAAGCTGCGCATTCACAAACAGGCACGTTTTCTTCGTCTGAAACGTCACTAGCCTGTACGGTAATCGATCACAACCAAACTTACATTATTTACAAAGACGATGATCCTATCATTGCGTAATGCATCAAAGTTATATCGGAAAGCAATATAAGTTGCTACTTTTATCGTAAAATATACCATTCTCGATCAGTGTGCAGGACATAACAAAGTTTGTCATGCAGTGGAAAACCTTATCAATTTTTAATCGTTAGTCGTTCAATAAAACACAAGTGTGACCGTGTGTATGCTTCACTCTGTTCTATTTTTACAACCAAATTTAAATTAAAAAAATTCAAAATATCATAATATAAGGTCAAACCTTCGATACTCTAATGGTAGCTCCGATAACTTCATTGTAAATGAACGTTGCCGATTTCTTAAAAATATGAAAACATATTGGTATAAACAAATTAAAATAGATTTATATTCTCCATCTACAGTCATCCACCAACGCAACATCACGGTTTAGTTTAAAAGGATATATTTTGTTAATTTCGTGATTTTTTTCGAGAATCACAAATTTGTGATGTTTAATTTCGAAGATAAGCTCGATATATATATACCGGTAGCAAATAAAAAACCGATAAGTTTTTAGAACAAAATATCACTGAGGAAAGCCAATCCCAATGGAGAACACAAGATTTGGAAAATTCATAAAAATCTGTAATAGCTGTGGATTAAAAATTTGAAATGCTTGCAGACATACATTAATGAACGTTTATCGGCTACCCAATATTGAAACGTAATAACAAATATTGATTCTCGTTCCATATTCTCAAATTAAGATTTATCGAAAGCTTATTATTAAATCCTTTTACTCGAAACAGGTAAGTTGTATATGACATTGAAAGCGCGTGGCAAGCTCTACCGATACCAACATATACCATATGGTTTAGCAAATAGCTTCATTTTTTAGAGACTCAAGAATAATATCAAATCGTAAAATCATGCATATATTTTATATATTTTACCTCGATGATCTTATCATCTGCGGTATGACATTTCGCGATTTTCTTAAACCGAATAGAGTAAACATCTTGTTCACATTAGGACATGAAAAATGATGGTGAAGTTGAGCGTTTCGTAGGCTTAATATGAAAAATAATTTCAATTAAAGTTATAATAAGACGGAAAATCTCTTAATAATTGAGAATGCATCATACCATCCGCGTTGTCATTTATGGCAATGTTCTTGAGCACCGTGATAAACACTTTTATGTTCTTCATAAGCTTAATTCTAAAAATCACATGTCCTGCCGATGTATCTGCAAAACGGAAACAGTTTATTAAAAGAATAGTATTCTTTTAAACACCAAACGAGTCGAAAAATATCCAAATGTCAATAAAACAGTGGTAATGGATGTGGCGATAAGGATAACAGACCGAACAATCTTGGTAAAAAAAATTCAAACATGATGCGTTACGATGATTACATACTCATATCAGCACGGTGAAAACATTAAAAATAGTGTTTTCATATTAAATAAACGATGAAACGAAAAGCTTGAGATGAAACGAAATTCGAACTTGAGATATCATCTGTCACTGTAATATTTAAAAATATTGCGAATTATGATATTAACATCGTAATTTGAATCTAATCTAAACATCGTAATCTAAAGTCAATATAAAGTAAAATAAGCAATAATAATATTAATTTAATTAATTAAAAACAAAATATATCTGAATATGTTTATATGCAATACTTATTACAAAAATGATTTTTAATCCCTTACATTTTTAATTTTGCAGCAAAATTAAAAATTTAATACCAATTTTTCACATACTTGTTTTTATATCAAGTGAAAAAAAGTCATTTTATTAAATCTTGCTCTTATAGAATTTTTAAAGTTAAGTTAGTTGTTAAGGTTCGAATGTTGTAAGCTGTGGGAAGCTCAAATTACAATAGACACCACTATTACATATTTGAAGCTCAACAACAACCTTAATTTGCTGGTACTCTTGTATTGTTTTTCCTTTGATACCATTTTTCGCTGCAATATGGGTGTATAAGATAAGCGCCTTGCTTATTTTTAGTATAGAATAAGCTCCTCGCTTATTCCACCGAGTGAGAACATTACGAACGGATAAAAATTTGATATTTCGATACAATTTACCTGTTTGCTTGACTATTTTTCGATTCCCGTGATAATTGGACCGGTTGGACATATTAAGTTTGTATGAAGGAGCCAAATGGCTGAAAATGAAAATGTATATCATTGATCACACCGTCCTATCCTCGAAAAATTCATTACATTCAATTTCAAGACGATAACTTGGGTTCCGGGTAGTCGAGTTCTTTTTAGAAATTAAGTCATCAGAAACAGTATTCAGTGGTCTCGCTGACTACTGAACTAAAGAGATTTTAAAGTTCACTTGTCAACAAATTACGGATAATATTCCGTAAAACAAGCAATGGATATTTCTTCGTGTAAATCCCTAATTTAGAAGGATGATATACTCAATTTAATTATTGATAGTCATCCGTTCACCTTACATAAACGATAAGGGGGTTAACTATATTTTCAAGTAGATGTTATTTAATTCTCCATTTTTGATTTCATTCATTGATCATTTTGATTTTGTGTATATATTGTATATACGAAATGAAAAGTATACTAAATATATACTATAATATATACTATAATATATAATATATATACTATGCAAAATATATACGGAGAGCCTTGGAAAGAACTACATGACGTTTTGTACGTTCTTTGCAGGTAGCTTTACTTAAACTGTATTGACTATGTTAATGCTATGAAGACCATACAAGGGTCTACTGTAGCTACGCTTATTAGGTTTTTGATGATGTAACATCAATTATTGGATTTATATTAGTTAAAATTATCAATGAACTTATCATTCCCTACATGAGAACCGAGAATCATAATTCTTTCATCTTTTATTTGTAACTCCCTAGTTTCGAATATAAATTTTTTAATGTAAATATAAATTTTAAACTTTATAATTGAAAATTTAATTATATCAAGTTTGCGATATTTTAGTTTATTTTTGGTCTGATACTGACAGTTAAAACTTCAATATTTTAATTGTAAAGAAAGCCATGTTCCTGTTTGTTCACTCTGTGAGGATTATATTTTAATTGATGGATATTGTTTGAATAGAATCGGATACGACTATCAACTTGGTAAAAATATTACTATTTATGGCATTATGACATTATTACCATTTATGACATTATCATCAACTTGTTAAACAGAGACAATATCTTTCCGGTGACGGAAAGAGCACATTAAGTACGAAACGTTTATTAAACGAGAACATAATGTAGCGGAAGCAATACTAAAGACGTTAATTTAGAACTTACGTGTGAAAATCAAAATAATATTAATTATATTAAAGTTGTAATTAACAGAAAAGAAAAGATGACTGCTATCGTGATCAAAATATTCTGCTTGATACGGCCGGTTTAGCACTTAAACGAATACGCATTTTCAACAGTTCAGTATCGATTGAGGATACACTATAGTTTTTGATTTCGTAATTTCTTTGTTGCTGTTCAGTGTTGAAATATCGGCGATGTCCTGGTCAGCGATGGTTTCGTTATCACCCAAAATGTTGACGGACAGTCCTAGACCAAACGTCGGCCTTTGCAATCGGCCTCATCAACGAATCAAAATAATATATCAGAGAGGATAATTACATATCCTCTATATAGGAAGCAATCCCTCATCAACGCATCAAAATAATATTTTAGAGAGGATAATTACATATCCTCGATATGGAAAGCAATCCCTCATCAACGCATCAAAATAATATATTAGAGAGGATAATTGCATATCCTCTATATTGCACATATATGAAGATATGTGCAAACGATCATCTTGTACTTTAGATCTAGGACCATCATGAATGATGGTCCTAGATTCATGATCCTTTACAAGCCAAGATCCTTTACACGCTCTTAACATAACAGAGTACCTATCTCTTTTGTTGGACGACAAGAGCGCTAGCGAAAACAGCTTTGAAGCGAATCGGCAAATCGAAGTTGAGGCGACGGAGCTTCACATTTCATATCACTACAACGAGCACTACAATAGCCTGCGAAGGATGGACAGCGACTGCGACGAACCAGCTTCAGTCAACCTTCGCGAATTCGGCCGCCGAGGGACACGACGCTGCCCACAATAAGAGGAAAGACATTGAGTGAATTTATTTGGTGACGTTATTTATCCTTTACAATTGTTTCTTTTAGAATTGTTGCTTTAGAAAAAAAAACAAAAAAAAACGAAATCTTTTATTTTTTTTCAATAGAACAAAATAAATATATTTTAAGATAAAATATTTAATTTCATTTGTATTCCATTGTTTGATGCTGAGAAATATTTGCTTTTGATCAATTCTATTAAGTTTTTATCAACACATCTTTTGAATCGATTAGACATCTTTAATTTCACTAAATGCTACAACATTTGAGCCATGTATCATTAAATATTGTCCACTAAGCATGATTGAAATTGTGCTTAATGCATGTCCATATCTTACTTACATCTCACATAAAACTTACTTATTTTTCAAAATTAATTAATAAAACCTATTTTATCAGTAATCAGTAAAATTGTAGATCAATTAATTAATCAATTAATTAATCAAGAATTGTAGATCGAAATTTAAAAAAAAATAAAAATTTAAATCAATTTTTTCGCTTAACATTTAGCGAAATGCTGGATAAAGCATGATTCGGTATACATAATTTGATTTGAAGAAAATTACAACAAAAGTACTTTACACTGTAAATTTGCTATCGTCATGTAATAGTTGAACGATATCAACTATCGCTCAACATATTGTTCATTGTTTTCTAACACACAATTCACTTTGGTTTAATGTCTTGGATATAGTGCTTTAAAATATGCGACCGTCCAAGGTTTGGTGCTAAATACAAAAATAACGCTAGATAGTCGCCAACATTAGAGTCGGCGAGTTCTGAACAAGAGAATATAGCTTGTTGTTTTAAAACCTTTTGACGAGCCAAGATTACAGAAGCCACTGAACGATTTAAATAAATATCTAAACATCGTCATTATATAAGTGTTCATAAATCTTACCATATTTCTTGTCTCTTATTAGTCAAAAATAATTATGAATGTATCGTCATCACGACATGACTAAATCATATTTAGATCACTACACAGCAATGAGAACTCACAAACTAAATATTGAAATATAGCATAATTTTTATGTCCTAAACTAAACAACATATATCTATCAGAGGATGACTGCGTAGATATCAAACTTATATATTATCAGTAGAAAAACACTCGATAAAAAAACAAACATTAAGTGCAAAGTAAGTTGATTACCAAATGTAATAATTAATATATGAAATTTAAATGAAATATGAATTAAATTGACAAATTTAATCACTTTTAATTTTAATTATCATTTTTATTTGATGGAAGACATTCTAACGTAATTTTTACTTAAAGAAAGGAAATAAATATTATTAAAAATCGTTATCTATAAATATCGTATATCTGTGTTTAATAAAATGATATTGTATCAACTTAAACAAAGTATAAAATTATTATTCAAAAATAATTATAAATATGTCATCGTCAAAGCCATGACTAAATCATATTGACTACACAGCAATGAGAACTCACAAACTAAATATAGAAGTATAGCGTAATTTTAATTAAAATTAATTAATATTGATTTAATTAAAAAATTTAATATTTTCGTACATCTTCTTGTTTAATAGAAGGATATTTTATTCAATATAAGGATATTTCGCTTAAATGATTATATCGCTTAATTTATTTCATAAATACAAAATATTATAAAATAACTTTTTGTTGGACAAAATAATTTGCCTGATTTTACGACTTTATGCTGCTAGTTTACAATCATAAAAATGAAATTTTTTTTTCAAAATATTTTTCAAATGTGACAACATTCGATATAGTTTGTTCGACAACTGTATTGTCTAAACATTGATAAACCAAAAATAAAAATATTTGTGTTAAGAGACTCTCCATTACATTCAACACTACATAATTATGATAATAATTTGCGTTTTTATAAAATTAAAGGTAAATATTAGTATTAAAATATTAAAATAATATTAATTATAATAATTATCCCTTATTTTGAATTAAATATGTGTCAATATTATGACTACTATCTAATTAATAAGTTATAGCTTATTATTAATATTTTATTCAATATTCTTCAATATTTAACAGCTTAAACACACAATTTTTTTCGCAAGGCGATACGTTAATAGAATAATTAATCTATGTTTTTGTGTTAGTAGAAACCAATATTTCCTATATAATTTGGTTATTGCGTGATCCTAACCGGAAGTAGTATATTGTATATATTAATATATAATTTTTTAATTGGAATGAGACATGCTGGGTTAAAATATTTGTGAATGGTTTTAGGGCCAAACCCAGCCAAAAAACGTTTAAGATTTTAAATATAAAATCTTAAACGTTTACTATTTTAAATATTTTAATATATAATTTTTAGAAACTAAAAAATTAAAGACCTTGGTTTTTAATAATATTAAAAACATATTAAAAAGATAAGTCAATATATTGTTGCCTTATGCTATTTGCAAAAGTGAAGAAGCCTTTTAATTTATAGTTTCTTAAAGATTTTTCTAGCTAGTGAATGTTATTGGACCGACAAATATAGTTATCACGAGTTTATTCCATGTTTTTTACAAATAAATGCTTGTTGATATAAGTGCTTTGTGAATTATTATTGATAATTTATAGTGTAATTATTCAAATTATTTATAATTATATAATTGAAAAAACTATCAGGATAAAGTTTAAATAAATAATCATTTATAACACAATTGCGAACTACACTGAATTTTAAAATGGCAAAGACAGCTGCAATGTGCATTAAAGCTACGCGATTCCATCATCCTTAAAATTAATAGTTGATTTGAAAACATATAATTTTTAGTTTTTATTCCTAAATGATGTGTATTAAAACAATGTATTTAAACAATGTGTATTTAAACAATGTATTTCAAAAAGCATTTATAATACTTGTATGGCAATCGATGAATTCACAACCTTTATCATTGTATAGAAAAACAACTCATATAAAAATTCTTTAACATTTTACTGGACACATTCAAAATTTTATTAATATAGTCTTTGATAACACATTTGGTCTCCTCGTGAATTGTATAAATTGCTAACAATGTATAGTGTGAGCAATACAATGAATTGTATTGTGTTAACTAAGCTTTAATAAACTTAATTTGCTTGTATTCGTCTATTCTGTTTAAATGATAGCTAGACATATTATCATTATAATATGAAACTTCATTGGTTTATATAATTCTAGCTAAAACCCTTTAAATCATCTAAAAATAAATTTACTGCTGACATTTTGTTTTCACATTGTAATTAGTTTCTACGATTTTAAACAAGGATCTCATTAATACGGAATCAGAGTAAAAATTATCATATAATTATGTGATATATATAATATGATATATATTATATACAATATGATATAATATGATATTATACAAATAGTTAAATTGTTATTATTAACAAATTATCAAATTAATCAAATATATAAATTATATTTGATTTCTGCATGTAGTATAATAAATGTAAATGTTTATCAGTTAATGAATATAATTTTTAATAGATAAAATAATTATATATTAAATGTTTTTCAATTGTTTATTTAAAGAATTAAACGATATTTTGCAAGACATCAGTATAAACATAAATTAAACAAAAATCAAAAGCAAAAAAGCAACAATATTAAGAGAAAATTTAGCGCAAATAAAATACATCAGTAGAAAAATAAGAAAAAATTCAATCTAAATGGGTACATCAGTGACTCATTGTTTGGATTTATTTCAAATTGTTCATTTATCATATCATAAACTAACAATAATAATGATTTTCTTAACAAACTATCATAAACTGCAATTCGTTCATGTATTTTGATCGTAAAACAGAAAAGAGAAAGGACAAATATGTTTTATTTCAATTTCGCCTTTCGGCTTCATCAGAAAAATTGTATATATTATCAAGGTATTTTTAAATTATCTCTCTCAAAGATTATTTATCAACACAAATCAACAATTTTGGTTTTGTCGTTATCTTTTATTCTGGTACAGCTAATTGCAAACTGATAAACTGCAGAAGGCTTGATAGCCAAATGATTTTGAAAAAAAATAATTTTTATTTTTATACACACGGTTTTTATTTCAAATTAATTATATATATTGCGATTAATTTGGCTCTAGGCTAGGATCCGCTGTGAACTATATATATCAGCAAGATCACTAAATGACCAACATAATATATTACAAAGAATACAGCACCGCCACCTGGGATCCTCAAAGGACCAATATATTAATTAAAGGATTGATTCAACAAGGACTGTCTATTACACCTATCTGCTTTTCTCTATATATAGAGAGAGAATTTCATGCTTTCACACTGCAAGATGGCGTACAGTTTTGGCTTTGAGAAGCCTCATCAGTTGCAGCAATACAATGTATACACATGAAAAACATACTATATATAGATTTAAGCAGAAAGAATTCACTATATGCTAATTGCATGATGTAGCTTGCGCTTTCGAAGTCAATGCAGTGAATTCTTTTCAATGTAATAGACATCAGCGCGATCACTAAATAAACAATATAATAAATTACAAAGGAAACAGCACCGCCGCCTGGGATCCTGAGGACCAATAAATGAATTAGAGGATTGATTCAACCGGGACTGTGTAATACACCTTTTTGCTTTTCTCTATATATAGAGAGAGAATTTCATGCTTCCACACTGCAAGACGGTGAACAGTTTTGGCTTTGAGAAGCCTCATCAGTTGCAGCAATACAATGTATACACATGAAAACACTATATATTGACTAAAGCACAAAGAATTCACTATGTGCTAATTGCATGGCGTTGCTTGCGTTTTCGAAGTCAATGCAGTGAATTCCTTTCAGTGTAATAGACATAAGCGGGATCAGTAGATGATCAACATAATAAATTACATGGAAACAGCACTACCACCTTGGATCCTCAGAGGACTAATTAATAAATTAGAGGTTTGCTTAAACCAGGACTGTCTATTACACCTATCTACTTTTCTCTCTATATATAGAGAATTTCATGCTTTCATGCTGCAAGATGGCGTATCGTTTCGGCTTTAAGAAGCCTCATCAGTTGCAGCAATACAATGTATACACATGAAAAACACCATGTATTGATTAAAGCAGAAAGAATTCAATATGCTAATTGCATGACGTAGTTTGCGCTTTCGAAGTCAATGCAGTGAATTCCTTTCAGTGTAATAGACATCATCGAAATCATTGAATGACCAATATAATAAATTACAAAGGAAACAGCACCGCTGCCTGGTATCATCATAGGACTAATAAATAAATTATAGGCTTTTCTCAACCGGGACTGTCTATTACACGTATCTATTTTTATACATACAGAGAATTTTATGCTTCCACACTGCAAGACGGCGTATCATTTCGGCTTTGAGAAACCTCATCAGTTGCAGCAATACAATGTATACACATAAAAAACATTATATATAGAATAAAGCAGAAATAATGCACTATATGCTAATTGCATGACGTAGTTTGTGCTTTCGAATTTCTTTTTATTTGAGTATAGGATACCGAGCGACTGGCAGAGCAGCACCATGATACCAATATGGAAAAAGAAGTGGAACGCAGCGGACTGCTCAAGTCACCGTCCAATTCGAATGATCTCGCAAACGATGAAAATATTTGAACGAATTCTAGATAAGCGTATCCGTGACATTGTTGATATCACCGTAAACCAAACAGGATTCGTAAAAAACTGTGGCGCTATCCAAAAAATTGTGGCGCTAAAAACCACTGACGCTATCCACGCAGCACGACTGCTCCTAGAAAAACACTTGGAGAAAAATCAGCCGCTCCACATTGTATTCTTGGATTTGGAAAAGGCTTTTGATCGTGTACCACATGAATTAATATGGTATGCGTTGCGTCAGCATCAAGTCCCGGAACATCTAATCCGATGGGTGATGCTGCTCTACGAGAATACCGAAAGTCGGGTTCTAAGCGCAGCTGGAATGTCACAGCCATTTCAAATATCAGTGGGGGTCCATCAAGGAAGTGCTCTCTCACCGGCATTATTCAACACAGTTATGAACGCTATAACGCGTGATATCCAAAAGTCGATTCCATATACTATTCTTTACGCTGACGATGTTGGCTGGCGGCAGACAACAAAAAGGACCTGGATGAATCGACTACTGTTGGAATAACCGACTCGCACAATACGGACTACGACTTAATCTAGACAAGACCGAATACCTCACAACAGACCCACATAAAAGTGGCACCATCAATATTAATGGCTTTGACCTGAGACGTACGGACCGATTTAAGTACCTCGGAACCATACTCTCGGCAAGCGGCGACGTGACTTATGAAGTCAATGCACGAATAAGCTCAGCGTGGACAAAATGGCAAGCGACGACAGGTGTTTTATGTGACAGTTGCATCAAGGATCACCTTAAATCAAAGATCTACCGCTCAATCATTCGCCCTGTGGCTATGTACGGCACAGAGTGCTTGCCTATTACCGAGGCAGGGGAACGACGCTTTGCGGCCATGGAGACGAAAATGCTGCACACCCGGTATGACCACGTGAGAAATATGGACATCCTCTGAAGATACGGCGTCGCCCCTATCGTAAATAAAATGCAAGGGGCCAGACTCCGGTGGTATGGCCACGTGTTGCGGAGTGAAAATTATTCCCTTGCAAAGACCGCCTTAAAGTATGAGATCATAGGCAAACGCCCGAGAGGTCGACCCAAGCACCGATGGTTAGATGGCCTTCACACAGATATCAAGGCAGCTGGACTTCACCAAGACCAAGCCGAAAATAGAGCTAAATGGAGGGCTAAATCTCACATAGCCGACCCTGCCTCAAAGCGGGACAAAGGCTGAAGAATAAGAAGAAGAAAGTTTGTGCTTTCGAAGTCAATGCAGGGAATTCTTTTCAGTGTAATAGACATCAGCGAGATCATTAAATGACCAATATAATAAATTACAAAGAAAACAGCACCGAAGCCTTGGATCCTCATAGGGCCAATAAATAAATTAGAGGTTTGCTTTAACCAGGACTGTCTATTACACCTATCTGCTTTTCTCTATATGTAGAGAATTTTATGCTTCCACACTTCAAGATGACGTATCGTTTCGGCTTTAAGAAGCCTCATCAGTTGCATCAATACAATGTATACACATGAAAATCATACTATATATAGAATAAAGCAGAAAGAATTCATTATATGCTAATTGCATGACGTAGCTTGCGCTTTTGAAGTCAATGCAGTGAATTCTTTTCAGTGTAATAGACATCAGTGGGATCACTAAATGATCAATATAATAAATTACAAAGGAAACATCACCGCCGCCTGGGATCCTGAGGACCAATAAATGAATTAGAGGATTGATTCAACCAGGACCGTCTATTACACCTATATGATTTTTTCTATATATAGAGAATTTTATGCTTCTACACTGCACGACGGCGTATCGTTTCGGCTTTGAGAAGCCTCATCAGTTGCAGCAATACAATGTATACACATAAAAACATACTATATAGAGATTAAAAAAGAGTGTTGAATCAAACCTCTAATTTATTTATTGTCCTCTCATGATCTTAGGCAGCGGTGCTGTTTCCTTTGTAATTTATTATATTTGTCATTTAGTGATCCCGCTGATGTCTATTACACTGGAAAGAATTCACTGCATTGTGTTGTCTTCGAAATCGCAAGCTACGTCATGCAATTATATATAGTAGCTTATAAGGCTATATGGTAGCTTATATATCTCAGTCGTTTCAGCTGCCTTGATATCACAAGGCAGCTGAAACGACTGATGTAGTTTTACTACAGATGAGTGCTGCCGAATACCATCAGCTCGATAAGGAGTGATAAGATAAGTACGTCAGCTCTGCAAATAATCGAACTCTGGTTTTAGCAACATCTATGATTATGAAACTGAAGTTTATTAGTTCCTGTAGCACAGTTTTACACATATAAATTATATATAATTTATATGCTATATTATAAACATATAAATTATGTTATGCTATATTATGTTATACTATCTTACTAATTAGTTATAACTTATTATTAATATTTTTTTAATTTTTTCTAGTGTTCAATTTAAAAATACGATTTTTAGATAAATGATTTTACAAAATGTTTTTTCTCCCTTTTACACGTCCCCTAAAATAACACCATTCTTAAAAAAGCCAATTTGATAGTTTTATATATTTAATAATCATGCATCATACAGCTACAAAGAAAATGTGTCATTTTAAACGCAATAAAAAATTTCACCTTCTATATACGCAGGTAGACATCATTGCTAGATAGACTGTGAAAACAGCTATTTCGTAGTTACAACAATTTCACGCTTTTTATATGTGATGACAAAACAGCAAAACGAACACGAGACAGCAAGAACTAAGGTTCTATATAAAACTATATTTTGATAGTTTCAGAATGTGTTTGCATTATAGCAAAGAACATTTCGTTTATGCAACGGGGACTACGAATTACTTTTATCCGTTAACCGTCGAAGCTATCAAATTCAAGAAAGTATTTCTAATAGAATGCAGGATTGGTTGACCGATAAAGCAGCCTCGTTTATAAGCAAACGCTTAAAACATGTCGATCCAAAGGTTAAGCAGAAGTTGGCAACGGCATTGCAGGAAGAGTCCAACTCCACAGCTCTAGAAATCAATCCGTCAAATTTTTCGAATTTCCAAAATCTTCATCATCAAGAATTGAGTATGATAAATTCACAACATCCTTTGCATGCAAATCTTTCGGTAAATTATAATTTAACATTGAACTAATTTTCAAAAAATTCGAATGATTTTCCAAAAACGTGAATTTTAGACAATTTCACTAATTCACCGAATTTCACATAAATCTAAGTTACTTAAATGCATCACAGCATTTTAGCAACTTTGATTATCAATACCCCATAATTACCAGGTATTAAAATTAAATTATCAAGATACAATTGAAAGAAGCACAGTATCTTTGAAAAAATCAATTAAAATAAAATTCAATTAAATTTTAATTAGAATTCAATCCTAAGAATTTCAGTAACCTTGATAATGAGTAACCTACAATTATCAAGTATTTAGCAATCATAAATATTTATAGTAGCATACCCGTGTATCTTATTTCAGTTATTTGAAAAAATATCCCATATTTATGAACTATTTCAGACAATTTCAAAGAGAAAATCATATGAGATAAAATCATTAGTCAAGCATTAAATCAATTGCCTACTACAAATTTTTCTCTTTGTAACATTCTTGATTCCCCTAAAACATATATCATCTAAATATTTATTATTAAGTGGCTAAAAACTCTACTGAATTCTTTAGCTATAATCATAAAACTTTTTATATTTGCAATGACGTTGCGGCAAACCGAGTAATAAATAAATTTCTTACTAAAGATGCACTGTAATTGGGAAATAAACAAGTCAAGCATTAAATCAATTGCATACGAGAAAGTTCTGTCTTTTTAATATTCTTGATTCACCTAAAATATATAAATATTATTTATAATATTTATTATATTCAATTATTATTGTTTCATATTCGTTTTTGCTAACTTAGTAGATTTTGATTAAAATATCTGTACATTTTAATAAATACGGATATGTCGTCTCTTAAGTCGGCAAATTTTATTCGCTATACTTGACCATATATTTAATAATATTTAAATATGTAGTTAATATTATATAAAGTTAATGCTTAAAGCTTATATTAAAAAATTATATATGATATATTGAAACGGAAGGTACTCGGGGTCACTGTTAAATTATCAAAATCAAATGGCAAGACGCCCCACATTAGGTAGAAAATTCATTAAATTTTCAATTCCAGTTTAGAATCATCATCAGAAATTGTAATTAACTTGAACTTTTTAAACTTTTCTTCTAAAGTTTAGAAGAAATATATACTATTTTATATTAAAAATATACTATTTTTAGATTTTTTAATTTCCGATAATAGCATAAATCCTTTAAATAACATGTTTTGAATAAACGCATTTCTTCGTTTTAGTAAAGAAAAATAAATTGATATTTTTGAAATAATGTTAATCATCATTCTAAATAAATAGAGAGGCAAATAAATCAAATCAGCTAACTGAGTCTACGTATTTAATATAATTATAAACTAAACAAAACATAATAATGCTAAATCAAAATTTAATAATTAAATAATAAAATAAATAATTGTTTTAAGATTTTTATAATTTAAATCACGTCATTTTTATGAATTGACATAATAATGTTTAATCAAATTCTAGTGATAAAACAATATGTCTTTGTTTCGTCCATTATACGTATCAGGCATTTATCGAAAGGCCATCTTGTAATTCGCTTATGTAAACACTTCGATTTATAAGTAGACGAATCAAATCAGCTAACTGAGTCTACGTATTTAATATAATTATAAAATAAACAAAACATAATAATGCTAAATCAAAATTTAATAATTAAATAATAAAATTAATAATTGTTTTTAGATTTTCTATAATTTAAATCAAGTTATTAAAAAAATGAAATTTAAAATAAAGGTCATTTTTATGAATTGAGTTAATAATTTCTCAATTATTTAATAATTGAGAAATTATTAAATAATAAACAATTACTATAATAAATATTACTTAATCTTACTGCAAACATTTGAGGCGACAAATTTATTAGATATTTTTAAATATAATCACCTAAATTGTTTGAATAATCATTGAACAATGCCTATTACTAGATTTGAGTAGAATTATTGACTAATAAAAATAGCAACATACAAAATAAAAATAGCTATGTCACAGCATTAATCAACGTTAAAAGATACTCTAGCTGCTATAAAATATTTATTAAAGCGGTATATAAATGCATAACGAGACAATTGACAACTAGATATCGCAAATCAGTATTCAAATAAATTTTTGTTTGATAGACTTTTTAACACGTCAAATGTCATAACAAACATTTTTATTTACTAAAGATTGATGGACATTATAGACACAATGTATTGTAAGAATTAAAATTTATTGCTAGTTTTCGACGATAATGTCCTTATGACTTTTTAAGGACGCTATCGTCGAAAGCTAGCATTAAATAATTTTTACAATACATTACTCGTGTCTATAATGTCCATTAATCTTAAGAAAGTTCAATTTGACGCGAAAGCAAATATTGATTATTAAACTTTTTAATAGAGCAAAAAACGATATTCACGATTTGTATGACTTTGACTTTTGTAAAAATGTCAGTTTATATGAATTTATTTTATTCAATAAAGTTCAATAAATTCATTTTATAATATTAAAAATATGAATTTAAGAGTGTAGCATCAGAAGCAAATAAATGCTTGTCGATAAATTAAACTGAATTACTTAATTAATACTAATTATTAATTAATAATTAATTAATATTTTAATTAATTAAAATATTAATAAATTATTAATTAATCAAATAATTTACGAATTATTTGTATAATATATTGTCTTCTTGATCATATTAAAGAACTTATTTCTTTGTTAGCTATTCTGATTATGTCGGAGTATGATAAAGAATTGTGGTTCAAATGTCTTTTAAACTGATTAGTGTTATATTTGCTTATCCGAAATAAGAATATCTAAAGTTAATAAATTAGAAAACTGATTGAATAAAGAATGTTTCCGTACAATAATTATCGATAACCGAAAATAGTTAAAAAATTAATTGAATATCAGTTTAAAATATATGTCAGAGTATTCTGGCTATTTATCTTTTGTTTTTTTTTGTTTTTTTATTTGTAAAATACAGGCAGTTTTTATTACACAAAATTGCAATTGTGTAAATTGTAATTTTAAAGATTAAAAATATGAAGCTGTCTTAAATATTAAAGATTAAAACTTGTTGATGAGGTTGTTGCGAAAAAGTTTAAAAATTGACTAACGAAGTAGTGATGGATATGAATTTACTCCGAAATTAATACGCAGTGATTAGCAAATTTAATTAAAAAAATAAAAATTTAATAAAATTAATTAAATATAATGAAAAAAACTGTATCACAAAATCAATAGTAAATCTTCAATAAAGCTACTTTCCATTAATAAAATACCTGCGTTTTCATTGTTTTTATCCGCTACCATTATCTAGAATTAAAATATTATGATTAATAAATGTCGTGAAAGCACGAACTAAAATATTTAATCAATACGGAATTTATTAGAGTTGCAGCTATAAATTATTTTAAAATAATTAACGATATTTATCTTTCTATATCAAACTGTTAGCGAAAAATAGAATATCGCTGAATGTAACGTGATCCTACACTTAGAAGTATTACTTTGATTTAACTGTGGAGAGTATCTCATTCAAACTAGACATCATTATGGAAAAAGTTATTTCATAACTTTTTTAATAATGCGTTTATATCTTTTGAAGCTTATTCTGAAAATTCATTACGATATTAATGATATTACATCGTAAATATATATATCATATTAATCATGCATATTATATATCACATTAATATATTATATTTAATATATTATACGCAATATTATATTTATATTATATTTAATATATTAAAATTATATTTATTATATTATAGTCAAATTATTTAAATTATTATGAAAATAATAATTAAAAATGTGTTGTTGATCACAGTTAGAGTGGATGTAGAGAGTGTGAATATTTAGGTTTTCGACTAAGCATATTAATCCGTTAAATAATGCATCATTTGTGTGAACGAATTATTTATTGAACTCTTGATATGGACTTTAATTAAATATGTATTGATTTGAACATAATCAGTTCAAAAACTTATTATAAAAACTTCTACTATTTCGGTCACTTGCTTCTATTACATATTAAAGATTTTATTTAAAATTTGAGTCTGCATTACAGCCTGCACTTATAAAGATTTGCTTAAATCTGACTGTTAATAGGGTTTCAAGTGGGTAGACATAAATGCTATGACAATTACACAACGGGTAAATAATAAAAATGATAAAATGCAATTAACAAATTTTAGAATTAAAAAACGGCCCAGAAAAGCGCAAACGAGCAAAATTTGCATGCTTGGGCCCATCTACGATAATGTTTAAACCAGTGGCATTCAACACCCTGGGTTGTCCTGGCCTAGCAAGTTAAATTTCTCAAGGACTTAGGACGATGCATATCGAGAGCAACAGAAGATTTCATAGCTTGCCGATATTTGACTCAGATAATAAGAATCGCTATTCAGCTCGGAAATGCGGCATGCCTGTTGGAAGCTTCTCTGCTTTAGATTTTGTTGAATTTGTAAATATAATAATATAATGAATTAGAAGCTATTTCTATAACATACGAAGATATAATTGTTAAATTTGATCAGCAAAAGATGATTAAATCGTATGAAATCGTCGCTTTCAATTCGACGTTTTTTGTCGACGTTAAAATCAATGAAGCCAAAGTTGTAAATAGAATATAATATAGTAGAAGGGTTGATGAAGGTTGAATCTTAAGTATTATAGATGAAAATAGAGAGTTGATGTAGTATATTTATCTCAGTTATGTTGTAAATTAAATATGATAAAAAGAATTAGAATTTTGTGCAAATGGATTTATAAATCTCGATACATTGATTTCATTAATTCAAAACACATTGAAGTTAAAAGCATAATGCATACAGATTGCCTAAAAGCGTATTCTCAAGTACATACATTAGGATATAAACACGATACAATGAATAATAATCATAATATTGTTGATCCACGGAGCGGTTATTTACATCAAGTTTTCCTTGTTAGTTTATGAGCTCATACACAAATATTGAGTAAAACTGAAGAGCAATAAATCAGATCAGCTAAGTCTACGTATTTTTACTATTTTCATTTTCATTTAATTAGTGTGACCTTCGTTTTGATGAACGATTTACTGCTACGATTACCGGCCAGCATGTCTCCTTCTTATATAAAATTTAAAATAATGCTAAATAAAATTCAAAAGATTAGTAATAAATAATCAAATAATTATAAATAATTATAAATATTAAACAATTATTATATTAGATTTAATATAATTTATATTCATAAAGTTAAAATTGAAAATTGAAATTTAAAATAAAAATTAATTTTTATTAATTGACTAATAGATAACATACAATGTATTAAAATTTCATTATTTAATGTATTATATTTTATATTATATAGTATGCATGAATGATCATTCAAAAATATGTTTCTTGTAAATTTAAATATATCATATTTATACTGTAAATAATGGTTTAAAATGATGTAAATTTAATGTTCATATCTAGATATATACCTTCTTTATCATCAATATAAGTTTTATTAAGAATAAGATTACTTGAATAAATTTGTTCACATTTTGAACAAATTTGAACATATTTTTATGTCAAATTATTTATGTTACATTTTGAACATATTTTTATGTCAAAAATATGTGTCTTGTAAATTTAAATATGCAATCTTCACGATATAGATTAAAAGTAGTTTAAATTGATATTAATTATATGTTCATATCTAGATATATATACCTTCTTTATCATTAATATTGGTTTTATTAATGCTACCTTTTTATTTTTCATAATAAAAAAGTTAGTATTTATTTTTTATAATATTTCGTTGATTTTGCTGTTTGATTTTAAAAATTTTAATAATTTTATAATTTAGTAGCCCAATTTTATAATTGGGCTACTATTACCACCCATTGGAACACCTTATACTTGTCTGAATATAGATGTCCCTACTTTTAAATAATTTTGATTTATCAAAATATTTAATGGATTCTATTAATTCAATTTTATTCATATATTTATATTCAGCTAAGTCTACGTATTTTGTAAAAATTATTAGAATTAAATACACATATATCATCAATGTATCGAAACATATATTTCATATATCTACATTGTTTAGATTTAGTTTTTACACAGTTATGAACAAATTCATATTCTATAAAGCTTAAAAATAAGTCAGCTATAATTGGGCAATATTACCTCGAATTGAATAAATATATATCTCCTTTGCTTTCAAGTAATTTTGCTTCATCAGAATATTTAAGGATATAATTGGATTAATATTACCTCCCATCGGAACACCTTATATTTGTTTTACACTTTTTTATTTCACTAAAAAAGCGAAATTCAGAATCCTTTTAATATCTGATTACACGTGGAGAAGGGAAGTGAAGCGAAAGAAAATCATTTCAACAAAATAATTGTAAACATTAAAATTTTTTAATTTTTCAACAGCTTTTGCTTTTCTATATTGTAACAACGAAGCTTAAAAAATAAATAGCTAACAACGTCTTCAATGACTAATAACCTTTGCAATAACTAATAACTTTAACAAATTATTCAATGAAACATATTGAACGTTTATCTTTAAATGTTCTTGACCATTATATTATTGAGTATAACATTTGTAAAGCGTGCCAATTTATATTGGCTGCGATGATACCAAATCCGTAAAACAGCTGAATTCAGAGTTAATAGCATATAAATACACATAAGGACGAAAACTTAAACAAAAAATAAGTTTTTTTAATAAAATATTAGACTTATAAATAGTCGATAATGATCTATTATTGATAAAGAATTATTCAAGGTGGATCAAAGAAAAGAGGAAATTCTTTTGATATTTGGCTAACTTCTGTTAGCATCTTCAGAAAATTACAATTTTAATATTACAATTTTAAAATCACAATTTTTAAACTCAAATTTTAATTTTCAGAAGATGCTAACAAAAGTTAGCTAAATATCAAAAGAATTTCCTCTTTTCTTTGATCCAGCTATAATAATTATTTAAAATATTAGACAACATCGAAACCTTGTTGGTTGTAAAAAACATTATTAAATTTTTAAATTTTGCAGAAACATAGCATTCAATCTCAATAATTAGCGAACAACCGTAATTGATAAAGAAACCTGATAACATAGCAGTTCCTTCTGGTGACCTCTAGCTATTATTCCAATAAAAAAAGATTTATTTTTACGTGGCAAATGCGTTCCGGTGCACGCATACATGACCACAGCAAAAGAAACAAAAATCTAAGTCGTGTGTCGAGAATGTGTGAACGGATGAAGTATTTGAATGCCTAGTCTAGTCATGTGTATACTCAGTTATATGATCTGATTTGTACTACTGACAAGTTAATAATTTATTATTTATCTTTATTTTTATTTATATATCGTATAAAATGCGTATACTCAGTTATCTGATTTGTTCTATTGACAAATTATTATTGATATGTTGACTTTGTTTTCCCAGTAATATAACCTCTGTCAGTAATATTGAAACTACGTATTCTTGATACGAGATTATAATTTTTTGCGAATTATTATTTTGTAGCAAATTAGCATTCAATCTCAAACAAATTAGAGACACCCGTAATTATTCGCTGTTATCAGATAAATTAATAAAATTAAATAAAATTGATTCTGTAATTATTAAAATATAAGTTTTTTGATTAAGAATATTGGACATTGACATTTTAGTATGAATTCAACTATTCTATTATTGAACGTTTAGATAAAAAAACATCGATATGACAATGTTACAATTTTGTGAAAAATCATTATATATATTTTTGAAAAATAGTATTCGTGAATTATTAACAAATTAAGGCAATTATTATTTATTTCTTTAAATTTTACAGCGCCATACAGACTCGGCATTATCAAGGATCTAAAAAATTCATAAAAATGGAAATATAAATGGCATTATATTAAATTTTGCAGCAAAATAGCATTTAATATCAATAATTAGAGAACAACCGTAATTGATGAAGAAACCTTATAACATAGCAGTTCTTTCTGGTGACATTTAATCCTTATTCTTAAAAAATATTTTTACGTGGCAAATGCGTGCCGGCGCACGCTTACATGACTACGACAAAAAGAAGGAAAAATCTAAGTGATGTGTTGAGAATATGAGAACGAAGAAGGTATTTGAATACCTAGTCTGATCATATGTAGACTCAGTTATATAAGCACTATGTAAAAAGCACTATATAAGCACTATATAAGCACTATATAAGCACCTAAAAAATTGGTTTCTTATAAACATACAATTATTCCTGTCAGTTCCGCTCGCTACGCTCGCGGATTGAGCTCAATCTATCGATAAAAAGTCATGCCTAAAAAAGCGCGATCTCAGATCCCGGTTCCTGATCAAGAATCTTCCACATCAGAATGCAATGATGGTTATACCAGCTTTGAAGTTGGATGCGATTCCAAAGATTGCGATGTATGGACACTTGTTCGTGTTAAAATATCCGACCACTCGGTGTATAAACGTAAACATTTCACTTGCGGTTTTTGTACATCAGTACGACTACTACAGTTATCCTGCTCATCTACTCCTGTATCACACACGACCACTCAAACCAATGCTGTTTTAGATGTTTCCCTCGCATCAACACCTGACTTCGCATCATATAATTCCATTATTAAACCTACTCTCTCACACACTCCTCGTTCAACTACGTACCAAACTTCCATTAATCTTTCTCATTCTAACAATGCTAACGGTAAAGCTTTTCATCTCGTACATCCTCTTTCCTATTCCTCCCCCAATCTAAATAAATCTCAAACTTCTTTATTCTCCTCACGTACTCCTTACTCGACCTCTCCTGTATCACCTCTCAATAATTTACACCCTTCCATCAAAATCATTTCCAGTAACATTTCCGATCAACTGATTCAACACTCCATTCCTGTCACTCATGCCCAAACCTATTTTAATTCTCCTTACTCTACCTCCCACGTAACACTTCCAAATAATTTACATCCTTCATTTAAAATCATATCCAGTCACATCTCTGATCAACCGATTCAACACCCCGCTCCTGTCACACTTGCTCCAACCAATATTAATTCTTTATCAAGCACCCCTGTCATTTCCACTTCTATCTGCTCATCTACCTCGACTCCTACCAGCTCTGTCCGTCCACCACTTCCACGAAATCGTTTTCCTTCGCGCGATCGCTGTATAATCATATCAAACTTAAAGCTTTCCGAATCTGCTTCTCCACAATCTCGCCTCGATGATGATGTATCTGCTTTCAGGTCTATCCTAGCAACCATTCTTCCTGATGATAACCCATCACTCTTCAATAATATCGCTCCTGTATTTTTTATTCGTTTAAACAAATCCACTAAATCCAATCATCTCAGTCCTCCACTCTTAAAAATCGTTTTCCGACATAGTTCACATGCCTCTTCTGTACTCTCCCAACGTTTTAAACTTCTTACAACTTCATCTACTTGCCGTATCTTTCCTGACCGCTCCCCTTCTGATATTGCCCAGCTCAATTTAGCTCGCATTGAAAAACATCGACGTGAAACAAACGGCGAGTCATCCTTATCCATAAGTAAAATCAACGGAAATTTTCACGTTCGTCACACAAGGTCAAAAATTCGATGGCGTCCCATCTCTCCCCCTTGTCTTCTTCGCTAGTCAATCTCGCTCCTAAGCATACTTTTCGTCTTAGTCTATTCAATACTCGCTCCATTCTTCATAAAGCTGATATGCTTCTCGATATCTTCGATCAATTATCTATCGATATTCTCTGCATTACTGAATCCTGGCACTCTGATGCCGACGATCTTGCTATTCGTCGTCTATGTCGCTCTGGTTGTTCTCTAGTTGAATCAGCTCGTCAAATTACATCTCATACATCTACTGCGTCTAACCATGGCGGTATTGTTGCCATTGCTCGTCACCCAATGTCTTTACGTAAAATCAACGTTAACATCCGTTACACTTCGTTCGAATTACTCATATGCAGATTATCAACGCCTTTCCCTCTGGAACTTGTGATTGTATACCGTCCAGGTTCAGTTGCCCCATCAAGTATCTTCTTTAACGACCTTGCAGATCTAATGTCTCACTGTTCATTGTCTTATACTCCTTCTTTTGTTCTCGGTGACTTTAACATTCGTCTTGATCGCCCGTCTGACTCTGACTCTATCACTTTAACTAATCTTTTTTCTGATTTTAACTATAAATTACTTTCAACAAGCCCAACTCATATTCTCGGCGGTGCTCTCGACATCATTGCTGTTCCTAACTGCTTCAATAACTATACCTCCTTGTCAATTACTGATCCTGATTTGTCCGATCATTTCCTTGTCACTCTTACTCTTACTCGTCCCCATCCTCCTTCTCCGCCTTTACCTTTATCTACACCAAGTCGACCATGGAAGCTTCTCGATATCCCTGATCTCTGCACAGCCTTACTCAATTCTTCACTCTTTTCACTTCCTCTTCACTATCTCTCTCCCGATGATCTCTTCATTCTGTTTGATTCTGAACTTACATCGATCCTCAATAACCTTCTGCCTAGTCGACTTCGACGTTCCCAGCGCTTGCGCCATGTTCCCTGGTTCGATTCTGACTGTAGTCTTTCTAAGCGTCGACTCCGTCACTCTTTTCGTATGTATAAACGCTTTCTTAAACGTTCACCCAACTCACTCCCTCCAAATCTTCGTGATTCCTACTTTTCTCAACGCCGTTCACATCTCATTCTTATACGTACTAAACGTACTCTCTTTTGGCGAAATCAACTCGAGTCATCTTCCAACACTAAATCTCATTGGAAAATCTTAAACTCAATTCTTTTACGATCATCTACCCCTTGTAATATAAATCCTAATGAATTTTCTTCTTATCTACAAACTAAGCTATCTAATTTACTTTTCCTACTACCCATAGCCCCCTTGTACCCACTTTTCTCTTTAAATACGTCTCTCCCAGAACTATTCCACATTATTCCCGTTTCGTCTGATGAAGTTTCTTCGGTTCTGCTGTCATTACCTAATAAAACCTCTCCTTCTGACCCAATTCCCACTCACTTGCTTAAAAATATCTGCTCCGTTATCTTACCCTTCCTAACCACATTGTTCAACTCGTCCATCCGTAGCCGTACATTTCCTTCTATCTGGAAATGCGCCACTGTTCGTCCTCTCATCAAAAAGCAATCTCTCGACTCCTCACTACCATCTTCGTACCGTCCTATTTCACTTCTCCCAACCCTCTCTAAACTCTTTGAGCGTCTCGTTCTTAAGCAAGTTAATACATATCTCTATTCATCTAACTTATTTCCTCCCTTCCAAGCCGCTTTTCGCTCTAATTACTCTACCGAAATTGCATGTCTTAAAGTTTATAACGACTTACTCATATCGCGCGATCATAAATTATGTAGTGTCATAGTTTCTCTTGATCTATCGTCTGCTTTTGACATCGTTGATCACTCGATTCTTCTCCATCGCCTTCGTCATGATTATGGCTTCTCTTTACCCACTGTATCATGGTTTTCTTCTTATCTATCAAACCGTACATTTCGCGTATATTCTAACTCTTCTCTCTCCCATCCTTCGTCCATTCCGTCCGGTGTTCCACAAGGCTCCGTATTAGGCCCTATACTTTTCTCTCTTCTTCTTGGTGATTTGTCTTCGATTTCTCATAAATTTAACTTCCATGTTATGCAATATGCTGATGACATTCTCATCTATGCTCATGCACCTGTTTATCGTATTCACGATCTTAGTGTTTCCGCTTCGGACTGTCTTGTCTCTATTTCCAATCATCTTTCTTCCCTTCGCTTTTCTCTGAATCCTGATAAATCCAAAATTATGTGGATCCTACCTCGACGCCTCGGCTTCGAACCTCCCTCCGTATCATTAAATTCTACAATTCTTCCTATCGTTGATAATCTCGTTTTCCTAGGCTTCCATTTTGACAACCGACTTTCACTTAAACCTTTCGTTAGAGATAAAGTACGCTCATCTACCTTGATACTCCGCAACCTCCGTCAAGTTCGTAGATTGATCGATTTCCCTTCTTGTATGACTTTCATATCATCCCTCTTTTTTTCTAGACTCGATTATTGTCTTATTCTATTTTCCAACTCACCTAAATCCACTCTTCTTCCCCTACAACGCATCGTCAACGCAGCTGTCCGAATTCTCCTCCGTCTTCGTCGTTTTGATCATACATCCTACCATCTTGCTTCTCTCGATTTGCCTACAATTTATTGTCGTGTTCAAATTCGTCTTCTTATCGTTGCTTTCCGCCTTGTAACTTTTCATACCCCTTCATTTCTCAACCGTCCTTTTCTTGATAATTCTCGTCCTGTTTACTGTTCCTTGCGTTCCTGTAATTCCCTTCTTTTACATGTCCCAAACTACTCTACCTTCTTTGGACTCCGCTCCTTCCTGGTGGCTGCTCCTCTATCGTGGAATCATCTGCCCATTCATATAGGCCAATCAACTTCCCTGCAGTGCTTCAAACGACAAATCCGATCCCATATTAACAATTTATCTGCTTGACTTTCTCATTTTTGTTTGTGGACTTGTAAGCGTACAGCTTGTACGCATTTGTCACATTAAATAAATTTGTATTATTATGTGTCATAGTGCTTATAGGGAAGATGGTCGAAGAGGTAGCGGTATTTCCATCCTTGTCAAATCAACACTCTTTTGATATACGTAATTATGGGGGGGGTTACGCACGACGATCTCGAATTTTTTAACAATAAATTTACTGAGAAAATAAAAGAATGGGGAATTTCAGCTAGAGATGACAGGTGTGTATCATCCTCCAATCCAAAATAAGCAAAAGGCTTTGGAATTTATATATGATCATTTGAGTGATAAAGTTTCAAATTTTTTCCTAGCAGGTGATTTCAATCACTTGAATATAGATATGGTGGCCTTCATGTAGAATATGATGCAGACAATTAATTTTCCAACAAGAGGCAGTGCAAAGCTTGACCTAGTTTACACAAATGTGAAGCTTATCAATCACCTCCAAGAATATGCAGTCATCTTTATACATCATATCACGGTATAATTTTGATTGTACTACACAAAATCAAGAAAGTAAAACGTGAGGCTCGTTTTAATTCAGTTTTTGATAAGCGTGAGCAAAACCTCATTCCGTTTCATAAGTCAGTTGTTGGTGTTTTGAAAGATATTGTTTGGGAGAGAGTCGGTTTATGTCTCTGCTATTGATTGAGGGAACATTAAAGTGGACAACAGCGTTATTTTTACCGCACAGAAGAGTAAGGGTATATGATGATTAATGTTGGATAACTGACTGTTAACTTCCAGTTATTAAAGACTTCCAAAATTAACGAGATAAAGCTTTCGTAGTAGTCGTGTATCAGAAAATGCAGCTTTTTATCCAATAAGCAGAATACTTATATTGGGAGATCTAAGAAAGAGTGGTTTACAAAAGAGATTAAAAAATAATGATCAAAAAGGATGGTGGAGACATATGAAGGGTATGTACTTAAGAGTTGGTCATTCATTACGTGCTGGAAAGACAGGTGATGACGTGCACAAAATGATTAATAATATTAATTAGTCATTTACTGATCCTATGCCGTACCGTAACGATTCAACTAGTTCAGTAGGATTCCAACAACTGAAACAGCTAAGCTATAGAGACTAATGTTCCAACTGTAAGCGATACTGATGTTAACAAGCTAATTCATAAGGTAAAACAGTCTAGTAAAGCATTCGATCCTGGTATATCAGCATGGTTGGTCAAATAATTCAGAATTATCCCCAATTCTGTCGAATAAATTCTCGGAAAGTTTTCGGAAATGCGTTGTGCCCGACAAGCTGAAAAGTGCTAATATAGCATTAGTTCCAAAAGGATCTGGTGGCGTCACCGTAGATAATGTGCGGCTCATATCGCTAATTCCTATAGTTGCTAGATTTATGATGGGATTTTACTTAAATTATTAAAGCCACATTATCATGATTTTCTTGATGATGATCAGTTTTCATATAGACCAGCTGAGTCTACTACAATTTCCTTGATCAGGATATATGATAGTGTTCTAAGTGCAGTAGACATAAAATTGGTTGTGAGAATGATTCAACTTAATCTTACAAAAGCATTTGATAGAATTGATCACGATATATAAATTCGCAATTTAAGTACCACATTGTCGCTTTGGATTGTTAAGTAGATACATGATTATCTCACATACAAAACACAAAGGATTATATGTGGGGTATAATGTCGAGTATTTTCAAGGTATAGTTCGGGATTCCGCAGGGAGGAGTATTATCGACTATTTTATTCAACATATTTTTGAATGACTTGAAACAAAACACCGTAGGAATACCTACTTAAAGTATGCTAATGACATTACGTTGATTGTTTCGATATATGCTAGTCAATCAAATGATGTATATGTGTTTCACGATGAATTGAAACATGCTGTGGAGTGACTAAATACAAATTGACTGATCCTTAATACATTAAAAAACAAGAGAATTAATTCCATCTATCTTACAGAAGAGTCGATAATCTAATCTACCACCAGTAATTTTATAATGGTGAACTTATTGAACGATGTGAGGCGCTGAAAATTTTAAGAATTTCCTTTAATAGAACACTGACTTGGAATCTTCATGGAGAGCAGATTGTAATTTCATGTTCCAAACGTACTTCCCTGCTCTGTAGGCTGAGATCGTTAGGTATGCCTAGCAATGATTTACGTTATTTTTACCGAACAACCATACAAAACATATTAACTTATGAATATCCGCTATTTCGCAATATGTCAAAAAAGGATTTAGAAATGCTAAATCGATACATCGCAAAGCTTTATAATATGAAGGGTGTTAATTTTCCTGTGCTAGAAGATGTGTTAGAAAGAATGTTTTACACCAAATGTCATAAGCTGTTTAGATGTCGGGAAAATTTTCAATATATAATGTCTCCAGAAAATAAGTATTATCATAATACAAGACATTTGGAGTTGTATAGTAGGTTACATATTCGCACTAAAATTTATTACAAGAGCTTTGTTGCATTCTGCATTAGAATATTGAATGAACGTAAACAGGGGAGTGACCCGTTCACCGATGTCGCAGTAGTCAGTACTTTTTTCTTATTTTTTCTCTTTCTGGATAATTGCGCAAATTTAATGTGATGACTAAATTTTATATTTTAGTATATTTTATTATATTTTATATTTTCTCATTTTTTGATCAATTGTTCGAATATAATGTAATGACTGAATTTTATATTTTAGTATATTTTATATTTTATATTTTCTCATTTTTTGATCAATTGTTAGAATATAATGTAACGACTGAATTTTATATTTTATTGCTCGCCAAACATGGATGGCTTTAAAAAATAAAGGCTTTTATTATAAAATCTGATTTGTTCTACTGACAAGTTAATAATTTATTATTTATCTTTATTTTTATTTATATATCGTATAAAATGCGTATACTCAGTTATCTGATTTGTTCTATTGACAAATTATTATTGATATGTTGACTTTGTTTTCCCAGTAATATAACCTCTGTCAGTAATATTGAAACTACGTATTCTTGATACGAGATTATAATTTTTTGCGAATTATTATTTTGTAGCAAATTAGCATTCAATCTCAAACAAATTAGAGACACCCGTAATTATTCGCTGTTATCAGATAAATTAATAAAATTAAATAAAATTGATTCTGTAATTAGACTTGAGACTGTCACGTGGACCCGCCGGTACATCGATATGAGTATGGTCTGGCAAATTCTTAATGATTTGGATCATCCACTTCGAGATTGTCTTCATTTGCGCTCATCCAATATCCTCCGAGGTCATGGTTTAACCCTGCGACGTGAAAGGATAAGAAAATCACGAGCTGTCCAATTTGATCGGCGAGTTGTATCTCTGTGGAATAGGCTTGGAGAGTCAACAGTGTGCAGTAGCAATATCAACGAATTCAAAAAGAAATTACGGATGGAGGATGCCATGGGGAAAGCTGCTTTTCCGTATTTGTGATACTTTTATTATATTTTCTTTTTTTTTCTGCAGTGAACCAGCCAATTAAGCCATGCTTTTATGTGCTGTTGAAACATTAATAATAATAATAATTATTATTATTAAAATATAAGTTTTTGATTAAGAATATTGGACATTGTATTCTTGATACGGCATTATTATAAACGGTATTTTATTATAAAATATCAGACGATATCGAAACCTTGTTCGTCGTAAAATACATTAAATTTTGCAGCAACATAGCATTTAATATCAATAATTAGAGAACAACCGTAATTGATAAAAAAACCTGATAACATAGCAGTTCCTTCTGGTGACCTCTAGCTATTATTCCAATAGAAAAAAAATTATTTTTACGTGGCAAATGCGTTCCGGTGCACGCATACGTGACCACAGCAAAAGAAACAAAAATCTAAGTCGTGTGTCGAGAAGGTTTGAAAGGATGAAGTATTTGAATGCCTAGTCTAGTCATGTGTATACTCAGTTATATGATCTGATTTGGACTGTCCGCAAAAATCTCCACAGGAGATTTTTGGCGTAAAAATCTCCTGAAAATTTATTCACCCCTAAATGAAAAATTTAGAAAATATAATCAGAAGCAATAAAGGAAAGTTAAAGATAGCTTATGAAGGATATTTCTGCACTATTTTTGGCGTAAAAATCTCCTGAAAATTTATTCACCCCTAAAATGAAAAATTTTAAAGAAAATATAATCATATAAATGTAATCATAAAAATATAATCATTAAAATGATACTTGCTTTGAGCTTTGTTCCCCCCGTTCCTTTATTGCTCCTGATTACCTAAATTGCTTCACTACCTAAACACTACCTAAAAAAGGATTTATTTTAACGTGGCAAATGCGTGCCAGCGCACGCTTACATGACCACAACAAAACAAAACTGTGAATCAGGTGTCGATAAGGTGTGAACGGAGGAGGTGTTTGAATGTGATAAAGGAGGGAGCGCGGCGGACGTCGAGAGGAAGTTGATTCCAGGCGAGTGAGGCGGCGACGAGGAAGGATCGGAGACCGTAGTTGTTGGAGTAATTGGGAACGTAGAGTAAGAGGGTATGACGGGAACGCAGCGATAGCGATGTGGGCCGAGTGTCGTCTAAGAAAGGAAGGTTGATGAACGATGGGGAGCCGACAGCGATGAGATGAAAAGTAACGAGAAGAAGGCGGAGTTTGATGCGGATGTGGATGGTGGGCCAGGAGAGTTAAGCAAAATATGTGGATGTGTGGTCGAAGCGACGGAGACGAAAGAGCACTCGAACGGCGGTGTTGATTATTCGTTGTAGGGGTAGGATGATGGATTTTGGAGAATTGGCGAAAAGGCTAAGGCAGTAATCGATTTTAGGGAAAAGAAGCGATGAAAGAAGAGACATACAAGAACGGAAGTCGATAAGGGGGCGGATACGGCGGATGTCACGAAGAATTAAGTTAGACGAGCGGACCTTGTCACGGACGAAGGGTTTAAGGGAAAGGTGATCATTGAAATGGAAGCCCAAGAAAGTGAGATTGTGGACTATGGGATGATCGATGAGGCAAAAGATACAATGGGAGGAGATATGCTTGGTTTACGGGGAAGGATCCACATTATTTTGGACTTTTCGGTGTTTAGAACGAGATGGAGATTGGAGAGACGTTTGTAGATAGAAGAAAGACAGTTGGAGGCATAAATGCCGATATCGTGTATGCGATGTGCGGGTGCATGAGCATAGATTAGAATGTCATCGGCGTATTGCATGACTTTAAAGGAGTGAGGTTTGATAAATGGAGAGAGATCGCCAAGCAAAAGAGAGAAAAGCAGGGGACCTAGGACTGAACCTTGTGGAACCCCGCAAAAAATAGGGATGGGAGGGGAGGATGATGAATTAGAACAGAACACTACCTAATAGTGTATAATATTGCTTCACTACATAAGCACTACCTAAACACTACCTAATAGTGTATAATATTGCTTCACTACCTAAACACTACCTAATAGTGTATAATATTGCTTCACTACCTAAACAGTATTAGGCAGTGTTTTTACACTACCTAATAGTGTAGAAATATCCTTCATAAGCTATCTTTTCATTTCATTCATTGCTCCTGATTATATTTTCTTTGAATTTTTTCATTTTACGGGTGAATAAATATTTTCTTTGATTTTTTTCATTTTAGGGGTGAATAAATATTTTCTTTGAATTTTTTCATTTTAGGGATGAATAATGAAAAATCTCCTGCGGAGATTTTTGCGCTCAACGTATGATTTGTTCTACTGACAAGTTATTAATTTATTATTTATCGTTATTTTTATTTATATATTGTATAAAATGCGTATACTCAGTTATCTGATTTGTTCTATTGATATGTTGACTTTGTTTTTCCAGTAATATAACCTCTGTCAGTAATACTGGAACTACGTATTCTTGATACGAGATTATGATTTTTTGCGAATTATTATTTTGTAGCAAATTTGCATTTCATCATAGTTTTCTTCATATCTATCAAACCGTACATTTCGATGGTTTTCTTCATATCTATCAAACCGTACATTTCGCGTCTATTCTAACTCTTCTCTCTCCCATCCTTCATCCATTCCGACCGGTGTTCCACAAGGCTCCGTATTAGGCCCTATGTTTTTCTCTCTTCTTCTCGGTGTCTTGTATTTGATTTCTCATAAATTTAACTTCCATGTTATGCAATATGCTGATGACATTCTCATCTATGCTCACGCACCTGCTTATCGTATTCATGATCTTAGTGTTTCTGTTTCCAGCTGTCTTGTCTCAATTTCCAATCATCTTTCTTCCCTTCGCCTTTCTCTGAATCCTGATAAATCTAAAATTATGTGGATCCTACCTCGACGCTTCGGCGTAGAACCTCCTTCCGTATCATTAAATTCTACAATTCTTCCTATCGTTGATAATCTCGTTTTCCTAGGCTTTCATTTCGACAACCGACTTTCACTTAAACCTTTCGTTAGTGATAAAGTACGCTCATCTACCTTGATACTCCGCAATCTCCGTCAAGTTCGTAGATTGATCGATTTCCCTTCTTGTATGACTCTCATATCTTCTATTTTTTTCTCAAGACTCGATTATTGTCTTAGTCTATTTTCCAACTCACCTAAATCCACTTTTCTTCCTTTACAACGCATCATCAACACTGCCGTCCGAGTTCTCCTCAGTCTTCGTCGTTTTGATCATACATCCCACCATCTTGTTTCTCTTGATTGGCCTACCATTTATTGTCGTGTTCAAATTCGTCTTCTTAACATTGCTTTTCCCCTTATAACTTCTCATACCCCTTCATTTCTCAACCTTCCTTTTACTCGACAATTCTCGTACTGTGTATTGTGCTCTGCGTTCCCGTAATTCCCTTCTTTTACATGTCCCAATCTACTCTACCTCTTTTGGCTTCCGCTCCTTCGTTGTGGCTGCTCCTCTCTTGTGGAATCAACAGCCTATTCATATCCGCCAATCAACATCTATGCCGTGCTTCAAACGCCAAATCCAATTCCATTTCAACAATTAACTAATTATCTGTGACATTTGATGTTCTTTTTTTGTTTGTTAGTGGTCATGTAAGCGTGCATTTTGCACGCATTTGCCACGTTAAATAAATTATTGTATTATATTATTATCTTTAAATACTTCCCTCCCAGAACTATTCCACCTTCTTCCCGTTTCGTAATTTTATATTTTAGTATATTTTATATTTTATATTTTCTCATTTTTTGATCAATTGTTAGAATATAATGTAACGACTGAATTTTATATTTTATTGCTCGCCAAACATGGATGGCTTTAAAAAATAAAGGCTTTTATTATAAAATCTGATTTGTTCTACTGACAAGTTAATAATTTATTATTTATCTTTATTTTTATTTATATATCGTATAAAATGCGTATACTCAGTTATCTGATTTGTTCTATTGACAAATTATTATTGATATGTTGACTTTGTTTTCCCAGTAATATAACCTCTGTCAGTAATATTGAAACTACGTATTCTTGATACGAGATTATAATTTTTTGCGAATTATTATTTTGTAGCAAATTAGCATTCAATCTCAAACAAATTAGAGACACCCGTAATTATTCGCTGTTATCAGATAAATTAATAAAATTAAATAAAATTGATTCTAATTATTAAAATATAAGTTTTTTGATTAAGAATATTGGACATTGACATTTTAGTATGAATTCAACTATTCTATTATTGAACGTTTAGATAAAAAAACATCGATATGACAATGTTACAATTTTGAGAAAAATCATTATATATATTTTTGAAAAATAGCATTCGTGAATTATTAGCAAATGATGGACATGTCGAAGATAAAATATTATTATTAATGTTTCAACAGTACATAAAAGCATGGCTTAATTGACTGGTTCACTGCAGAAATAAAAGAAAATAATAAAAGTATCACAAATACGGAAAATCAGCTTTCCCCATGGCATCCTCCATCCGTAATTTCTTTTTGAATTCGTTGATATTGCTACTGCACACTGTTGACTCTCCAAGCCTATTCCACAGAGATACAAGCTCGCCGATCAAACTGGACAGCTCGTAATTTTCTTATCCTTTCACGTCGCAGAGTTAAACCATGACCTCGGAGGATATTAAATGAGCGCAAATGAAGACAATCTCGAAGTGGATGATCCAAATCATTAAGAATTTGCCAGACCATACTCATATCGATGTATCGGCGGGTCCACGTGACAGTCTCAAGTCTAAGTGCTTTTAATCGATCAGGGTACGACAAAAATTTCAGTTGCGGTGCTAGCTTGGTAGCTCTATGAAGTACCCTCTCTGAACTAATATGTTCTTTTGAATTTTGGGGATACACACACGGCGCAGCATATAGAAGACGGCTCAACACATGAGCAAAGATTAGCGGACGTAGGGCAAATTGATTGAGTGCAATGAAAGTGCGTCGAAGTTGACCAATTATCCCCAACGCATTTGGTCAAGCATGTTCAGTATGTGTGACGGTACTCAAATCACTGTTTATCCACACTCCCAAGTCCTTATATTTGCTCACTCGTTCTATATCACTGCTTTGAAAGCTATAATTAACTAAAGATTGAGCATTTCCGCCACGAACACGTAAATGTTTGCATTCAAATCGTCTGCATATAAAAGCATCCGAGAATCAATAAATTCCGGGATATCGTTGATGTAGACACTAAATAACAATGGACCCAATACTGAACCTTGAGGCACCCCTATATTACATGGCCGCGAAGAAGAGTAAAAATTACCTACATGCACACAATAACTACGATTGCTTAAAAACGATGCAATCTATCTAACAAGCAACAATGGAATGCCACTTTTCTCTAGTTTATTTAAGAGGAATCTATGGTCTACTCTGTCAAATGCCTTAGAGAAATCGAAGAATATGATGTCAGTAGCAATGTATACGGCTTTATTAGCTGACCAATTAAGATGGACTGCGAGTAGATTAGTAACTGTCGAATAACCCTTACGGAAACATGTTGCTCAGAAGCTATTACATTATTCTCACTATAAAACTTGACCATATAACCATGTATAATTCGCTCTAACATTCTACAACATAAGCAAGTAATACTTACTGGTCTGTAATTGTCTACTGAAGATCTATCACCCTTTTTGAAGATGGGGTGAATGATCGATTGCTTTCAATCTTTTGGAAGTCGTATCAATAATAGATTGTCGAAATATGTTGCAAAGTGGTACATATATTGAGTCTGCTATTCGACGAAGGTATATCGAAGGTAACAAATCAACACCTTTGGTGTTTGTCTCTTTAAGACGATGCAGTTCAGCTAAAACTTTCTCAGGAGTTATCAAATTAGCTATGTCTTAACTAGGATATGAAACACTAGCACCTCGTATCGTCCCACTGTTCTGGATAGGTTCAGAATACTCGTTTGTAGTCTCTTTGTTTAAGTAAAAATGCCTTGAGAACATCTCGGCAAGGTCGTCTTCAATAACGCTATCAAAATATTGGCCAATTGTTTTATTAGCGTTCCTACTACTATTCACATATAGAAAGAGAGCTTTGGGATCATGCCTACAACTATGAGCTAGACCATTTTCAAATAAATAGCGCTTATGTCGTTTTAAATAATTAAAGAAATTTCTCGCCTGCTTATAAACACCATATTCACAAAACCCACCTTTAAAGCATTTGAAACTGAAGTCACGAGCCTTCATCGCAGTAGCCAGCTCAATATCAAACCAACGAGCGCTTTCCCGACTAGTCTTAGACTTCAAAGGTGAGAAATTTACCATTAGAGAATAAAACATCACGCGAAAATGATCCCAGGCCTCGTCAACTCCGACAAAAGCCGGAAAACATCATCGGCAAAAGCTAAAATACTACAATTATCAAGTAAATCTAGTAGCTGATTTATAAATATGTTAAACAACAAGGGTCCTAAGACTGATCCCTGTGGTACTCCTGAGGTGATATGACGATAAGACGATAGACATTGACCTACACGAACAGCAAAGGATCTATCTTTAAGAAAATCTTGAATCCAGCTTATAATGGAGCGATTGACTTTATAAGATTCAAGGGTGGAAATTAGCATTTTGTGGGGCTATCAAAAGCCCGACTAAAGTCAAGAAATATTACGTCGATACAGTACCCGTTAGCAACATGTCCAACCCAATCTTCACGAGCATGTAATAAGTTTGTAAGACATAAACGCCGAGGGCGAAATCCATGCTGTGCATTATTGAGAATTTCCAGCGAACTCAAATGATCATATATGCGTCTGTTTAGTATGCGCTCAATCACTTTGCATACAACACTAGTTAGACTTATTGCCTTATAGTTATTCGGATCATCTTTTACACCATTTTTATAAATTGGTACTACAATCGCTATTTTCCAGGCAGCATGTAACTTTGAAATGCGCAAGCTCAGCTCAAATATGAAGGCTAATGACTCAGCCAGAACAGGAGCAAGTACTCAACTATTCTTGTCCAGCCCTTTCTTGTTTAGAAGTTTCACTCTGTAAGAACGGTAAACGCCTCAGTCTAGCCAATGTCTACATCCGTCCAGGAAAGATTCACAAGAACCGTGTCCTCCTCGATAGGATTATTGATAGCGGCTATTGCATGGTACTTGGTGATTTCAATGACAGAATTGGTCGTTGGATTAATGCAGCACTCCGCAGAGCCGGGGAGGAGTCACTATCCCTGCATAATTATGGAGCCACTCAATCACGTAAGCTAATCCCGCCTTGGAGAGACTTCAGAAATAGGGATTTATCTGTCACAGATATCATTAACTCCTACGGGCCTCTTCCGGGCACCTCAAAATCCGTCGCTCTACTCTCTTCTCGTGTCTGTCAGCTTTTGACATCCGATCAAAGAAGAAGAGTGGCCGTAACAATGCTATTAGCCGCCCCATATGATGTGCAGAGATCAACATTAGTAGACGTATATTTCTACCTAAAAAATCGGGTCTAATGTCCTAAAGACCTGCGGCCCATATCGATTCAAAATTCCCTCGTATCGAGCTACGAAAAAGCGCTTGCGCGTAGAATCTGCGATCATTTAAGTACGCGAAATTTAATCACACCAAGTTTCCATGGGTTCGTCAAAGGTCGCTCGGTCCATTCAGCTGTAGGTGAAGTGCATCAGTTTTGTCAGGATAATAGCCATCAACTTGCTGTGGCTGTTATCCTTGATTTTTCTGCTGCATTTGACTGCATTTCCATTCCCTCTGTTATCTCTTCTCCAAGGTCCCTCCGGTTTCCTGCGAGAATTGTTAACAGGGTAGAGATACTGCTCTACACCAAGCGATTCTATTATGAAGACGACCCTGATGCGCGTCAGTTCTACCCTATTACATATGTGCCTCAAGGATCACCACTTTCTCCTATCTTATATCTTGCTGCCTCCATTGAACTCTTTAAAATATTTAAACGCGAACAACGTCTAGTGGTATTTGCTGATGATACCTCAGCCCTGTTTTCTGGACGCAGGTGGAAAGATGTAATCTCGGACATCAGCCGTTTCTTGTTAAGATTAAAAGTCCAGTTACTTAAGTCCAATCTTATTTGAAACTTCGCCAAATCGCAGGTGGTTGTCTTTCATGGCGCCCCTGCCACTAAGCAAAAGCTCAAGAGATTAGCACTCTCTGCGCTCTCCTCTATTGTGACAAATCAACCACTCCCTGTCTTCACGAGTCGAGTAAAATACCTGGGGTTCACCGTTACGGTGAACTGGTCGGCGAAAGCAGACCTGGATATACTTAAACGTATCCTGAAAAGAGCTAGATGGGCTCTAAAACGGTCCCAGCATATGTCACTGAAAGGGAAAACTCAGGTGCGCCTCTGGGGCACTTAGGCTATCTCGGGATTAGTCTTCTTCTCTAGAAGAGTTGCCCCAGAGCAAAGGCTTAGGATTCTCAACCTCTTCGTCTTTCGATTACCCAGCATAGTCCGCGTAGATTGGCTCCGGGTGTTTCAGTCATAAGGCGGCGTGTTGGATTGGCTGTGAGGCTCAGATCCCACTGGACCTGAGGCTATGAAGATGGTGGAAGAAGTAGACAAGTTTTTCCGGAAGACGATCATTTCTGATTTCTGCCGTCATTTTCGATTTTTGTTTTAATTCTATTTAACCTATGTATTATTTTTGTTAAGAATATCATTATTATAAGTTCCTACCCTTTACGAAATGCAAATAACCAACTTCACAATCCGTAATATTTACTTCAAATCCCATACCTAAAACCCCACTTATATTACATCACGACCGCATATAATTGTTATTATCTCAGTACCCGAGTATTCCACAACTCTTCGATCTCTTCGAATTCTTAACTACAATTTAGAATGATTAAAATATTTACTTTCTCTAGGACTATCATCATTCTTATTTGAATTCAACATAATAATTTTTACAGAAACGCCTGCGTGTGACCTAATAACAATATCGGGATTCACGTTCGAAACTCCAGTAACCATTTTAGGAAAGGGTCGTATTGAGGAAGGTTTTTAATTGGCTTGAATTATGATTTCTCAACCTGGACAGTGCCGAAATGTCGCTATTTGATAGCTATTGATATTCCCACATTTTATTTCATTGGATACTACATTGTTCCATATTCATCCACGCCAAAAATTATCGACGAACTGTCCACCATAATGCCGTATTTACATTTTAGTCGCCTTGTAGTAATCGCAGGTGATTTTAATGCTCATTATATAAACCATGCGCGCTAAGCTACACCTCATTTCTAAATGTTTCCAATCTAAAGGTCTCATAATACAGTAATATCCATCAGTTGCAACTTCATGATATTACTTTACATCGTATCAACTTACTTACCTCGTATTTATTCTGTTCCAACTAAAGGAGTGTTGACACTGAGCGTTCCTGGTCGTTTATACGTAAACATAAACCAGCCATCGCCTATATTTTCATAAGTATCACAAACATATCCGAGGCGCTTTCGATAAAACAAAGCCTTACAAAACATACATACGGGAGATTTCACCAAAATAGATATCATCGAAATATCTTCTTCCCGATTTATTCTTGACAATAACGACTTCAATACCAGCTACTTAACATTATGCAATGCTTTGACATCAGCATGCTCAACCCGTACCAACGTAAGAAACAGAATATCATATAAATCATTTCGCCATCCATATGCCTCAACTACCATTCAGTTTATGATCACTTCATTCACACGTCGACTTAACACCCCAAGCATATGTGCATTCGATTGAAACAAATTTACACTATTTAGTAAATAGATCCATCAGAAACTCATATAATGAGATTTGACTGTTAAGAGAAACTGATAAGTTCCCTGGCAACTTAACTTCACTCGAAACAGTACCATATGTACTAATATCAGGAATCGGTAAATGAGAAACACTCAAAGCGTTATATGGTCCATCTGGCATATTGAATAGTAATAACCCTTTGAACTTAAATTCTATTCCTTTTTCCACGACACTTCGACATATTTTCCGAAGTGATATTATCAACTCTCTAAATAAAATATTTTATACCAATGAACTTTATGTACTTAGCGATTTATTTGATGTACTAGGTCAATATTGGACTGATCTGTGTAACAAAGTTATTATTGTATACTCGGTTCCCAAGTCCTGGCAACAATTAGTAGTTAAAATGTACTATATCAAGGTTCTGGCGACACTTTCGATCCAAATGCATATCGCGGGATCACAATCCTTAATCATTCTTTTGAATTCTTTTCAAGCTAGCTTTAACGTCGCCTTTTCACTTATTCCGAACAGATCATGCCTCCCGAATATTGATTTCCAAATCGACATTTCCCCAACAACGGCGCTAACCGTAGCTCGAAATACTATTTTCGCAATGATATCGTTAAGTCGTCGCGGATACTCATTTTTCGTCGACGTCTCTAAAGCTTTCGATAATAACAACCGTCAACTTTTAATTCAAAAACTTAATTTTCAATATTACATACCCGTAGGCTCTTTGGACACAATCGCATGTTGTTGCTGAATGAAGTGTGCATATTTAATTACCTTTCTTTATCCGCTCCAATCACTCAGCACAAAATAGTCCTGAAAGGTGACCCACTAAGTTTGTTGCTTTTCTCTTGTCTTTATTATAGATTTGCCAGCTTACTTTCAAACGACACAAACCCACTCCAAAATCATTATTTTCGCCGACGACCTGCTGATACTTTCCAACTCTATTCAAATCGCGCAATGCATACTTGACCGACTCAACCTATACCGTATCGAAAATGGCCTTACTGTCAACATTCTGAATACCAAAGTTATCAAATTTCGCCATGGAGGACGCCTTGCCAAGTCCAATAAACTTTTGCTAGACTATCGACTCATTGAATTCATCAACTCTTATAAATATCTAGGGGTATATTTAACCTCCACATGGTCATTTCGTCTCCACTTTGAACAACAATCATGTAAAGTATTATCGGCCACATATGCATGTCAAAAATACGAGTTTTTTAAGCAGTAAAAAATTAATAATATTAATAAATTTTCTACGAATTTTATATTATATATAAATTTAAAATAAAGATAAATAATTATAAATAATAAATAATTATATAAGATTTTATCTAATAATATTTTTTATTTTCAAACTTTTTATTATTACTATAATAGAGACAGCGCTAATTCGAAAGAACAAAAATGTCTGAGTTCGTGAACACTCTTCAACAAACGCCTTGTGCCATTTTGCCGATATCGCAGTTAGCTGCTGGTGAACGTGGCTGTCAACTAGTCACCGTCACCGCTCTTGTATACATACGGTCTATTGACCTTCTGTTCAGTCGTGTTCTCGACGTAGACCTTGCAGGACTACTTTGTGTTGAGTGATTGGAGTGGAGAAAGAAACATGACTAACAATGCACACTTTATTCGGCAACGTTTTTGAAAGAACAAAAATGTCTGAGTTCGTGAACACTCTTCAACAAACGCCTTGTGCCACTTTGAACAATAATCATGTAAAGTATTATCGGCCACATATGCATGTCAAAAATACGAGTTTTTTAAGCAGTAAAAAATTAATAATATTAATAAATTTTCTACGAATTTTATATTATATATAAATTTAAAATAAAGATAAATAATTATAAATAATAAATAATTATAATTATTTATTTATTATTCATAACAATTAATATGCATACCCGGAGGCTCTTTGGACACAATCTCATGTTGTTGCCGAATAAAATGTGCATTTTTATATTGTAAGTAGTTATAATCAAGAGTTGATTATAAACTGCGTAAGTTTATCCTTACACAGTTCACTTCGATTCGTTAAGGTTATACTAGGGCCCGTGGTAATTTACGCTCTACTTTTAATTTTTCCGATTTTCCGAGTATCAACTGTAAGCAATTAGTTGCATGTAAGATGTCCTTGGCATATCTCCCCAAACCATTCCACGCCTATTGTAACAATCACATCGATTAAACTCCTATCAGTAGACTATCGACAAAATTTTCGTCTCCCTGGAACATTATCATTCAAACAACATACTGAACAATTTACTACTCAGCTCTTTGCAATCGACCATAAACTATCATCAGTCTCAAATACATTTAAATCACTATGACAAACCTCATTGAAATAAAAGACAATTTATTGTCTTCGCCTACATGCACGGGTATCACGATCCCATGTATTATAATCCGTATTCCTTTCCACGACCGTTCGAATTATTGCCGCTGTAAATTTTGTCACATTCAATATCCACCTATTTCTCATCTATTTCATTGCCTGTCCTTTACAAATTTTCACTCAAGCGAATTGATTTGCTAGCTACTGACCTTACTGACAGCCTT
>WNNJ02002255.1:0-18238 GCA_012934845.2 Pomphorhynchus laevis
AATATATAGTTATCATAACTTAATTTTATGAAAAATTAAGTTATAACGTTTAGTACATCTTTAACAAATTTATTCCTGTAATAACGACATCCAATGGATCCTTACGCAATGAAAACAAGATTATAAGCAACATACGATTTCGACAATATAGGGTAAACTCATTTCGTAGTGACATTTCGTTTCTATTTTTGCTTTGCAGGTTCGCAATGACGTATGTCAAGTCCATGGTCTTCTTCAGCATATTATAGATAAATGTTTCCCCAATTTTAATAAAAATACTGAGTCGATACAGGCTTACGGAAATCATACAAATGGAAGGTTAAAAATTATTTTCTGAATTAAAGTTTCAATAAATATCAAAACTAGTAAAATTAGTAATTATCAGGCATTCACTGAAAACGTGTCTATTTAAAATAAAAAGTATTAGTCAAAAATTAGTAATTAAAGTAATATAACTGTTTTATAAGTATTTTGTAAACTAATTTATTCATTTACAATAAATGAATAATTATAAATTCATTTTTTGGCGGATCTGTGCAGCTAACGCAGCAATGCGTTCTTTGTACAGTCTGTTGTGGTGAAGCGGGAGTTGAGTCTTCGAACGAAGCTTTCGGTTTACCACGCAATTTTTGTTCCTATCTTAACCTATGGTCATGAGCTTTGGGTTATGACCGAAAGGATAATATCTCGGATACAGACGACCGAAATGAGGTTCCTTCGCTGTATGCCGGTCTTAGCCTTAGATATAAGGTTAGGAATTCGGTCATCCGGAATAGACTAGGAGTGAAGTCGCTGCTTCTCAACATCGAAGTAAGTCAGCTGAGGTGGCTAGCACACGTTCTGAGGATGTATCGCCTTCCTCGGAGGGTTTTCCAGGCCGACTCTCTGGAAAGAGACCTCGAGGTAGACCTCGGTACAAGTGTAGAGATCAAATCTCGAAACTGGCCGCAGACCGCCTTGGGCTATATGAAAGAGAACTCTGGTCTGTCGCCCAGGATCGCGATGCCTGGAGTAGTTTGATTCGTGCACTGCCTCCACGATTCGATACCCGGGCCAGTAGTTGACAGGAAAAATATTGTATATTGTTTGTTTTTCTTGTCAATAAATTGTTTTTGTTGTATTTATAAATTGATAAATGTTGAGAGCGTTTGTGCAAACAACAGTTAACCCTTCCAATCTTTTAAGTAAAAATCGCATAATTTAACGGTTAACTTAATGGTTAAACTTCACCAATAAGTACAACTGAGGATTTTACACTCCCTTTCATCGTTTTCTAATACAATCTCCGAGCAGTTTAAGATCCAGCCTTTGTTCAGAAGTTGTGTACCAGATCCATCAGATTTATGAAGTGAGGTTACTCCAAATCATTCTAGCTATAAGAGACTAATCCTTCAATAATTATGGTTCCTATTCGGCCAACGAAGTTTTATTTTTCATTCCCTCACACAATACTCCCCCAATTTGGAAATTGAGGCCATTTTCAACCTTCCGCACATCTGCCAAATTGTACCGCACCGATAGCGAAAACTTCACAGATGGATTGACGATCGTAGCAAATTAATTCGCAATTGTATTATTGTTATTTGGTAATCACACGAGATGAAGTCTGGATTTAGAGTATTTAAATAAGATTTAGTTGTACTGTCAGTATTTAATCTGATCAATTGTAATCATGCATGCAATTTTACGACATTATTCAATAAAGTCACATTAGCAGAAAAGCATTCATTTAATATTAAACAGATTATTAAAGTTTTAAGTTTAATTTAATATAATTGTGCAGCCATTGTTACAATTGAAATTTTTGATGATACTGTACCTTGCTTTGATCATATTTATAAACCAAAAGCAGTACGCCACATTTCAGTATTGGTAGACCTTATCAACTACCGGTCCAATACCTACATTTTACGTTTCGATCATTTTTAATGTTGGCTTACGAGCGCTCGACTCGTCTGCTTTGATTGACGATTCAGTAAGATTAACGACTAAATTAAGATTAACGATCAAATTAATTTCTTCCTCGATAAATGATTTTGATCTAAACACTATTGACTTTAGTGCGAAATGGTTTTATACCGAAAATAAGATGCGTCATGCCAGATCAATGAGTTTTGCTAGTTACTCAGAAAGTGGATTTATTGAGAACTTCTCATATTCCATCTCTAGGGACGAATTTACCAAACGAGTTGAGGACCTGGATACATCTGGTTGGATAGATTCAGCAACTGCTGGTGTGATTATTGACTTTGTTGTTCACAATCCTAATATAAACTTTTTCACACGTGTTGAGTAAGTAGTGTAGTATTTTTTCCTTGTGATAATTTGTATCAATTACTGCAAAATATTATAACATGAAATTGTTAACCAAAACAGATATTAGCAAATATATAAAACAAAATATTTGTACAAAATATTCACGAATATTATACTGTACGACGTCAGATGATCGTCACAATTATTTTGCGACGATCATGTGTCATTGCCGTACACTAGATAATGACTTGGCCTATTATGTTGATACAGTGAACACCAAATTATCTCAATGTATAAGCTGCCGGATTCGTTTTGTTTTAAAGAAAACGTAAACATCTTTCATCGAGTCGATTCTCTAGCAAATGTTGTAATTTTTCGGTAAATTTAGTTCTGCGATAAGCCTCGTAATTATTAGTATTAGCTGTCAAATCACATTTGTCAATATTTCTGATTGAACTTGAGTCAAAATGTGTTCTGATTTTGTTTTGAAATCAGATTTAGACAACGAACAGTTTATTTTATTACAGAAGAAATTAAATTAAACTTTTAAAACTCAGAATTTATAAAACTGATGCTTTCAGCAAAAGAACATTTGTACGAATTTTCAGTTTAACTACTCTATACAAGAGGATATTAATAAAACAATATTACTCTTTTGTAATTTTTATAACGGCCACTACTTTTTAGAAAGTAAAATAAGCTAAAAATACTCGAAAATGATAATTGATAATAAAATACTAATTAGATAGTCACCCATTTGATTTTTAATCCATACTTTATAGAAATCAGAATGCTAAACATAGCAAAACCTCTTTATAAATCAATAATAATGTAATTTAAACTCCACATTCCAATTTGAATAATCCAAAATTAAAGTCTTATGACTTAGACTTATTCATTCTGCTCAAGTGCCCTCTCACTCAATGAAAATGTCATTGAGTGAGAGATGTCATTACTACCTGTCACATCAATTGCGAGAGATTAATTTCGTTTCGACGATGAAATAAAGGATCATTTACAAGTGTGTCGCTTAGAGTCGCAGTTATAGCAAACATAAAACCCGGTGAAAAAACCTACGATTCAGGTAGTAGTTACAACCGAGATATCAATCAGTGACAACTTACCAATGATTCATATATTCACAAATTCATTTGATTTAAACTAAACTTTAATTCGAATTGCAACGAATTCCCAAACTCGTTATATTTTTCTTACTTGTAACTCTATTTAGTAAAATATATAATGAAGCATAATTCTCAGTAGATAATCTACCATAGATATTTGAGTAAGGAAATTGATTAGTTCACGTAATCAATAAAAATGATCATTTTCATTGTATTATGTTTATTGAGTGAACAAAACGTAAATCTTAATTAATTTCGTGATTTATTAAGGCGAATAATTTAGTTGATTTATATGTAACCGTTGCGGATTACGAAAATACGCAACAACATAAATGTTATTCAAAGTTCTCAAATATGATCACTATTTAATTTGTACAATTTCCATATCTCGCATTTCTGATATCATACGTTTTCTTTATAATCACATGTTCACAAACTAAAAATTAGATGTTCTAATCGAATGTTCGAATCTTTAAATCAGATGTTCAACTCATTGAAACATTGCAATTGAATACTGTAAATGATTCATGTTATTTTGCCATCATGTATAATTCAGTGATATTTTCACATCTTGAATTCACCAAAACCAAATAAAATCTTTTTACATATATCGCTTTTTCAAAATTATCAGAGATTTACTACAATGTGAAATAATTAAATAAACGAAAATATAGTATTTTATATTTCAAAGGTTTATCTCATAATTTTATATCTTACAGGTTGATCACAGAATTTCCACCGACTGGAGGTGCTTTCTCAAAATTTAATTTTCGCAATATACGGCTTATCAGATTTTGGACTCGAATCGAACTTATTATAGCTGGTATTGAAATTATGTTTTATGTGAACACATGTATCGAATCATTGTATATTTTAAACAAGGTAATATATTTTGATTTGTTTAAATTTTACTTTTTGTCTATTGTATTTAAAACGTCAATGCGTGATTATGAAGTCTTTTTGCCAATTAGTGCGTCACTGCAATTTATTTTGATAATAAATTGACGTGTAGCACAGTAACATTATTATCACATTATTGGATTGATAAAACTAACTTGCATAACGAATTTGCACAAAGTTTTGATAATTTGTGTCATTCTATAGAACAAAGACTAAGTTGATCATCAGCAAACGATTAATCTTAATTGTTTAGCTGGTTATGCAATCAATAATTGATTGGGGTTAGTACATTTATAAAATAAAGTTGATTTTTTTTTATTTTATCTCGGTTTTACCGAAATGTGAAACGTAGGTATCGGATTAGTAGCTAATGATTTCTACCTATACTGAGATGTAGTTTGTTGCTTGCTTATAGATAAGACGAAAGCAACGTGCAGAATAAAATAAAAAATTTGAATTGTAACAATGACTGCATAATTAAATAAACTTAAAATTAAGAAACATACTATAGATGACTAGTTTGAAAATAGCAATTAATTGCAAAAATAGGTAGGCTTATTAATTGAAGTAGAATCTTACCCTACCGACGCAGATTTAATTTGAAATCATAAATGATTCCAATTAAATTTGAGAAATACAAGACGAAAGCCTTTTATTTCTCAAATCTAATTGCCAATAAAGCAGACAAGTCGATTAATCGTCAGCCAATATTAAAGGACTGAAGCGTGATACATAGGTATTGGATCAGTAGCTGATGAAGTCCACCAATACTGAAATGTAGTGGACTGCTGCTTGCTTATAGATAGGATTTAAGTAGCGTGCAGAACAAAACAGTCATCAAAATTTCAATTGTAACAATGACTGCACAATTAAATAAACTTAAAATTAAGAAACATACTATAGATGACTAGTTTGAAAATAGCAATTAATTGCAAAAATAGGTAGGCTTATTAATTGAAGTAGAATCTTACCCTATCGACGCAGATTTAATTTGAAATCATAAATGATTCTAATTAAATTTGAGAAATACAAGACGAAAGCCTTTTATTTCTCAAATCTAATTGCCAATAAAGCAGACAAGTCGATTAATCGTCACCCAATATTAGAAGGATCGAAGCGTGATACATAGGTATTGGATCAGTAGCTGATGAAGTCCACCAATACTGAAATGTAGTGGACTGCTGCTTGCTTATAGATAGGATTTAAGTAGCGTGCAGAACAAAACAGTCATCAAAATTTCAATTGTAACAATGACTGCACAATTAAATAAACTTAAAATTAAGAAACATACTATAGATGACTAGTTTGAAAATAGTAATATTTTATATAATAAAAACAAATTATTTTAATAAATTATTTATTTATTATTAATTTTGACATTTTTATTAAAATAATTTTTTATTTTTAAAAATAAATTGATGAAAGTTTGTTTCCATTTCATTATCAACAGACTTTCTAGCGTTAATTTTTTAATTTTTAGCGATCAGTCAAGGGGTTTTAAATTGTAACCGTGTTTTACAACGCTAGGCACTGATGTATCTTAAATCATTAGGTGCTTATCAAGATTAAATATAATTGCAAACGTAGTATTTCTCATTTGTATATATTCTATCACAATTTTTGAAAATTTTGCTAGTTTGAAAATTATCGTCATATTGTGAGCATTCACTTGACAAATCTGATAATGTTTTCTATCAGTGTCTGACGAAATTCACAATTCGCTTTATTGATACCGAATTTCGATTTGAAATATATTTATGCCAAGTCTGATATTTTAAACTTTAATTTTCGGAATCATTTGGGACATTTTACAAGTTTTATATTTGAAGGTTATTTCCATCAAGAAATTTTTGAAATCCATGCACAAATATATCATAGAGCTTATTATCGTGATTCTTTCCTGGATATTTATATACGATCGCCAAATTCAAAGGATTGAATCAAGGCGTTTAATAACAAAATCTACTTCCAAGGATTGGAATTATGAATTGGCAGGTCTACTTAATCGCAGTGAATATGACGACCAAGTGTTGGCAATTATATTACTGCTGCAGTGGATCAAGGTAAGTTTATAATTTTACGAATAAAAGTAAAACAACTTATCGAAGTTGATATTTAAATAACAAATTTATAATATAAATTTCCAATTTCTAATTATATCTTTAATATTAAAAAAAATTAGTTTATGATTAGATTCTATTATTACTTATTTATTATTAGTTTCGGCGTATAGATAATTTAAATTGTAAATTAACTTCGGTATCAACTGGATTCTCATCGGACAACTAATTCGGCGATTTTTGACATAAAATAAAGATGGGTTTGATTATAAAGTCTGCAATATATTAAAACACATTCCATTATGTCATTATGATCTTATAAATTTTTTATTTATTTTATTTTTGCATTTAATTTGCTTTTTAAAAGAAGTAAATTTAATTGATAGACCAAAATCTATATCTAATTACAGTCTTATGTATGTCGACAAAAATTAATTCTACCTTAGTGTTTAGCTATGTTCTTTATAATATATCTATCGGTTCATATGATATACTTATTTGATTGAATAAATACTCATAAATTTGTGTTATTTAAGACGTAACGCAATCAAAATAACATATAATAACAAAATATTTTAAATCGTAAATTTAAAATATCAGATTAATATTTTAATCTTTAATATTTAATATTTAAGATATTAAATATCTTTATTATTTATTTTAATCTCATAAAACATTTTCACCATTTTCATGCTAATGCATGCTATAAAACATGTATTTATGAATTAATAATATTAATATTAATATATTAATTCATAAATTAATATTTATCAATATTAATATATTTAATATTAATATTTTTAATATTAATATATTAAATATAATAATACAAATAATGATAGATCAGTCACGGGCTCCCCGATTATAGAAATTCGACTGTCAAAGCTTGATATTCTAGAAATTTTAAAATGCGTTAAACTTTAAATTATTAATGTCAAAATTCATTAAAATCAAAGTTTAAGATTGATGTCTTTTGATGGTCAAAAGTTAAAATAACATACACATTTCAGAAGCCAGAACTGTTTTTATATTATCAAAATATTTATGTAACAGTCGGTTTTATTTTATATAATCGTCGTTATATAAAAACGTTCCTTACCTTATCAGCAGATTAGGTGTTAGCCGTACATCACGTTTTATATTTTCAATATCTTACATATAAAAACGCCTTATACATCACCAGTATATTAGGTGTTAGCCGTACACAATGTTTTTAATTTGTGACGTGGTCATTTGTTTCTTCTCATTTACACAATGTTTTAATGTTAAATTTAACCGCTGCCAATTAATGTAGTGTGTTGAATTTGTTGATTTTTTGCCTTTTTTGATTTTAGAAGGCAAAAAATTAAATCTCTTTTTACAAATTAATTATATATAACTAATAATATGTAATTATATTTTTTAAAATTACTTACATTAATTAATTATATAATTAATTATATTTAATTTGATGTATTATAGTTTTGTAATATTTGCAAATATAATCATTATATACAAAACTTGCTTTACGAAAATCTATGTTTAGACCTTTCGCTACTCTATTTTCGAGTCAACTATGTTGCAGTTATACATAACGATTCGTCGTTCTATGGTTGACATTCTGAATTTCTGTATCATATTCTCGTTAGTGTTCATGTCTTTCACCATCTTAGGCATGCTGCTTTTCGGCAATGCAGTCGAAGAATATTCTACCTTTACAATGACAATGTAATTTTTGCATTATATGTCTGCAAGTTTTAAATATAAAGATTTTTAATAGTTTCAAAATCAAGGCTTACCAATTTCATCAAATCGTTTGATTATTTTATATAACATGTTGACTGTGATTTGTGTTTTATTTGACTGTGCAGATTTTACTTAATCATTATAAATTGTCTGCTGCAATTACAATTTATAATATCCAAGTTGTAATCCTCTAAATTTATAAAATTTTACAGATAGCAAAATCTTATGACTGTTTGATGTCACAAACAGTCACTCGATTTTGTGTCATAAACAGTCACAAGATTTTGTCACAAACAGGTTAAATGACTTTGGAGCCATTAAACCACGATATAGCCATCCGCTTTTTGGATGTAGCTGATATCGTTATCTGACTTTTAATTATAAATAAATAATTATATATTAATTCGATTATATTTCTATTTACACTTTTTTTGTGATTGAGTTGATTGTACACGGAAATCGGACTTTGGCGATTGGGTTAAACTCAATTATATTTCTATTTACACTTTTTTTGTGATTGAATTGATTGTACACGGAAATCGGGCTTTAGAAAAACGGCAATGGCAACTGCCCTTATGCCAAAACGGAATAGTTAACTTTTATTAACTGCATTATATTTTTTATAGTATTTTTTAATAAAACACTAATTATTCGTACATTGCGAGTAACCAAATAATTCTTTTTATACATATTTTTGCAATTCTAACAAAAAACTCGGAAAAACAGTCGTTGGAAAAATACTCAAAAATTAATAATTTTTGCTGTCAGACATTTGGTCATCATTAAATGCATCGTAATAAAATACTATTTGTTAGTATTTTAAAAATGCTAACTATAAATAGATAAATTCTACATTATATTTTTTATAGTATTTTTTAATAAAACACTAATTATTCGTACATTGCGAGTAATCAAATAATTCTTTTTATACATATGTTTTACAGCTTAAATCTAAATTTTACTAAAAGTACATATTCTTTGTAGGTTTACGCTCTTCCGTGTCCTGGTAGGTGATTTCGATTTTCATATTTTGCAACAGAGTCGGCACTACGCAGGACCAATATATTTCTTTTCCTTCTCGATTGTTGTATTCTTCATATTACTTAATGTACTTTTGGCTATTATAACTGAAAACTTTCGCACTGTAAGTGAAGAAACTAATAAAACTTTGAGTGAGAAATCAGATGAAGATTCAGCTGAAGGGTGAGTTGTGTATTCCCTTTTAACCTAGATTTATTAAACATCATTTTAGTAATGCTTTAATTTAAGCATTAATTAAATTTAAAAATATAATTTGAATTCTTTTATTTAAAGAGTAATTATTTAATTTAAACAATGCTTTAATTTAGTTATTAACTATTCAATAAAACAATTTTTATTAATGCTTTAATTAAGAGATTAAATATTTTTTGATAATTTTAATTAATGCGTTTATTTACAGATTAATTTTAAATATAATCTTTATGGTTTTAAAGATCTATTAATTAAAATAATTTTAATTAATTAGATTATAATTTTAATTCATGCTTTAATTTAAGTATTGTTTAAAATCAAATTGCTTAACTGCTTTCTAAAAGTTCTTTATAAAACAATCCTAAAAAATGTTTTTGCTAATTACAAGAATATGCATTTTTAACGTTTGCTGTGCAAAAGCGTATTTGTACGGCTTTTACCCGGAAAAATATTTTGTTTCTAAGGAAATAATGTTGATGTAAATTGATTTTTGTATGATTTATTGTGATATTTTACATTGATATACGTCGAATATTTTCCTAACCTCGAGTTTATAATTATTCTTTTATTAACCTCGGATTTACAATTATTATTTTATTAGCCTCGGATTTACAATTATTTTTTCACGATACACGTAACATCAGCCTGTCCTTATGTACATGGCTCATTTCACACTTTCAATTTCAAATTTGCCGATAATTTTACTTCCAAATTGCTCACAAGAAATCGATTGGCATGTCCTTCTGCATTCCAATATGCAGAAGCAAATGACTCATCATCTTATATGTTTATAATCACAATGTGCGATATGCACGATATCTTTGGATATAATTTGTTTTGAATTCATCTTTGGATAATGATAATATTTTTTTTGGATTTACATGTTTGTAATTGAAAGTAATTTATTATGCTAGCACTGAAATCGAATTGATAATCGATAAACTGCTTGAAATTCGCTCGTTATTTGCAAATATGCATGCAAACAAGGACGGCCTTATAACGGGCAAACATTTCGAAAACATTTTAAAGGTAAGTTTGTTACGAGTATATTACTTAAATATACACACTTGCGAAATATATTTATTGCTCAATTGTTTAATTGATTATTTTTGGTTTAAACAACTGACAATCTTATAATCTTAAAAAATTGATTTCGCTTAATTTAAATCAAATTAATTTTTTCTGTAATTTTAATTTATTTTGGTTTTTAAATGTATAAATTATTACAATTAAAATTATTAATTATTACAATTAAAATGACTTACAATTTAAATAAAATTTGCTTTCTAAATAATTTAAATAAAAAATTTAAATTTATTTATTAATTTATTAATAAATTTTAAATTTATTATTTTTTTATTGTTTTTATTTATTATTAATATATTTTGAAATATAGATAAATTTATTTGAAACAAAACACACGTTCCTTTAACCAAAAGCATATAAAATTCATGTAGTTTTCCAGAATTACGGAATTTATCACCTGTCTTATTAAATGTATATGAGCGATGTCATTCTCCAGTCATATTAAGTTGTCATTTTTTGTTGGCATCTCTTGAAGTTCATTATAACGAATACTTCGTTGTTGACCACAAAATCGACTTAATCAATACTGGTATTTTTATAGCTATGTATTTTATCTAAATGAAATGGGTACTAATTAATATTTTCAAATAATTTTCACCGTCATATTTCCGTGTATTCTTGACAAACCAGCTGACATTGAGCATTAAGCTTAATTTTTCGGTCGATTCCATTGATTATCGAGTTTGTAATTTAATTTGGTCCTTATTTCTCCTTCTGACCCATTCGTTTTTGTCTGTTTGCTTTGTGCGTGATTTCTATTTCTGATTCATCTTCTCGTGGTTACTTCTTTGCTTGATCAATGACTTTATAAATTACAAAATCCCAATTTTAGTAAAACATCTGGTAAAAGTTTTATAAAAATAGTTAAGTAGATTATCTACTTTTGTAAAGTAATCAGCTGTTTTTCAATCATGCAGCAGCGATTTGAAATATATCTAGCAATTATAAATTTATAGGTAAATTTTCAGCAATGGTTAAAACCCTTTTGGTTTAAGGACGATGTTTAAAAACGTTTTAGAACGATGTGTTGTATGATTTGCTGATTAAGTATTGATTGTTAAAATATTTAAAAAAAGGGAAATTAGATTAACAAGAAATCAAAACGAAATATTTTATCAGTCAACATTTTTAACAAAATAATTTCTAATGTGAGATCATCGTTTATAGAATTATGTGATGTACCCATTCCTTTTCGGTGCCATTAGAATTAATAGAATTGAGACAACTATTTAGTTAGTTTTATATTGAAATGCTGTCTGTCAGCGCTTAATAGTAATAAGAAGTAATTAGAAGTAAGAAGCTGAAGATTTCATATTGTCAGGTATAAAGAACAATAATTATTGTTGATACGTAGCAGCATTGCTTTAAATTAATACAGAACAGTATTGTTCTACTTGATTCGAAAATTAGATTGAAATTTTTAATAGATTATTTGCTTTCGTTTTGAAAAGCAAAAAACTAAATATTTTGTTATCAAAAGTTTTTCGATAGCAAATTTTCATTTTTATTGTAATTATTTAAAAATTTCGATAAAAAAATTTAATTTTTGTTAGAAAAACAAAATCAATAATTTTAATAAAGAATTTAAATTATTGAAAAATATTGAAATTATTATATAAAATTATAAAAGTTCCATTTTTGTTACAGAAATTATTAAAATTATTGATTTCTATATTCTAATACCAATTGACATAATCATTACAATCAAAGCAAGATGTAAATTTACATATATAATTATGAGCTTATAAACCTTAATAAAATATTGAATTTTATTGAGAAATTATACAAATTATTAAATTAAAAAAATTTGAGATTAATTAAATGCTATCTTTAATTAAATGTTATCATAAATTAAGGCAAGAGGCTACGATAAGTCTGATATCGAACGATTATATACAAAGTGGGTTGGTGACAATACCGGCGTGTTACGAGAAGAGCAGAAACCTAGTGTAATCAAAAGCATCGACGACGTAATATTCACAATGCGCGTGAAACAAGTATTAAGCGATAACGAGGATCAGTCAAATGTTTCTAACGCTATCGAGAAAGCATTGAAAACACAAAGGTAATAAGATTTCCTAATCTATTTCTATTAGACGACTTTGCAGCAAAGTAGTGATGATTAACCGTAAAACTTATTAACTTATTAAACTTATTAACAATAAGTTTACTTTTGAACATTCAAAAGAAAAATACTGACTGCTCAACTCAAAGTTGAGCAGTCAGTATTTAGAGTAAAGTTTTATATAAAAACTAAACTGTCCTATCCTCAAAACCCGTATAATCAAGCGATACTATTCATTTCATAATATAATTTAAAAAAATTAAAAATAAGGTTGAAATTACATATTCAATAAAAATTAAACAAATTTTTTTAGAAAACACATTCCTACCGTAATAAAGTGATCAGATTAATTTAAATTAATAATAATTAATAATTATTACATAATCAATATTTTAAAGGTCATACAAAGCAAATTAAAATTGAATTTTAATTTAAGGACAAAAAAAATCAGTCATCATCAGGACTATTTAATTTAATAAGTAGCTTATACTCAGGAAGTTTGTGGAATTTTGTATTGCAATTTTTTACATATATTATCTATTTACAAGATAATTTTTTTATCAGTATATAGAAGTCATTACAATGACTTTTATATTTAATCAACTTCTTTATAAGTTACAAATGAACGAAGTCGTGATACTTTTAATTATAACTTAAGACTATATAAATTGCATAGTGACAGAAGAGATTCATTTAATTTAAAAAAATGATATTTTTGATTCAACTTTTTTGAAGCAATTAGGAAACATGATGAATTCATCTTTCAGCTCATAATATCGATGCTGAAAATTTGATTCTGATTAAAATCTACAAATATTTACAATGGCTTTTTTATTTAAACAAATTCTTTTTTAGTTACAAATGAACGAAGTCGTGATTCTTTTAATTATAACTTAAGACTTTATAAATTGCATAGTGACAGAATAGATTGATTAAATTTTTAATAAAGTGATTATTTTGATTCAATTTTATTTAAGCCATTTAGAAACATGATGAATTCATCTTTCGGGTCATAATATCGATGCTGAAAATTTGGTTCTAATTAAAATCTACAAATATTTACAATGACTTTTTTACTTAAACAAATTCTTTTTAAGTTACAAATGAACAAAGTCGTGAAAATTTTAATTACAACTTTTGACTGAATTAATTGAATATCAACAGAATAGATTAATTTTATTTTCGATAATATGATATTTTTGATTCAATTTTATGTGAAGCAATTTAGAAACATGATGAATTCATCTTTCGGGTCATAATGTCGATGCTGAAAATTCTATTCTGATTAAAATCTACAAATAATTATAATGGCTTTTTTTAAATAAATTCTTTTTAAGTTACAAATGAACGAATACGTGATTCTTTTAATTATAACTTAAGACTTTATAAATTGCATAGTGACAGAATAGATTGATTAAATTTTTAATAAAGTGATTATTTTGATTCAATTTTATTTAAGCCATTTAGAAACATGATGAATTCATCTTTCGGGTCATGATGTCGATGCTGAAAATTTGGTTCTAATTTAAATCTACAAATATTTACAATGACTTTTTTACTTAAACAAATTCTTTTTAAGTTACAAATGATAGAAGTCGTGATAATTTTAATTACAACTTTTGACTGAAAAAATTGAATATTGACAGAATAGATTCATTTTATTGTCAATAATATGATATTTTTGATTCAATTTTATTTGAAGCAATTTAGAAACATGATGAATTCATCTTTCGGGTCATAATGTCGATGCTGAAAATTCTATTCTGATTAAAATCTACAAATAATTATAATGGCTTTTTTATTTAAACAAATTCTTTTCAAGTTACAAATGAACGAAGTCGTAATAATTTTTATTATAACTTTATACTGAATTAATTGCATATTGACAGAAAAGATTTATTTAATTGTCGATAATATGATATTTTTGATTCAATTTTAGTTGAAGCAATTTAGAAACATGATTAATTTATCTTTCGGGTCATGATGTCGATGCTGAAAATTTGATTATTGTTAAAATCTACAAATAAGTATAATGGCTTTTTTATTTAAACAAATTCTTTGTAAGTTACAAATGAACGAATTCGTGATACTTTTAATTACAACTTTTGACTGAAAATATTGAATATTGACCGAATAGATTCATTTAATTTTCAATAAAATGTTTTTTTCATTCAATTTTATGTGAAGCAATTTATAAACATGATGAATTCATCTTTCGGGTCATAATATCGATGCTGAAAATTTTGTTCTAATTAAAATCTACAAATATTTACAATGACTTTTTTACTTAAACAAATTCTTTTTAAGTTACAAATGAACCAAATCGTGATAATTTTAATTATAACTTTAGACTGAATTAATTGAATATTGACAGAAAAAAATCATTTAATTGTCGATAAAATGATATTTTTGATTCAATTTTATTTGAAGCAATTTAGGAACATGATGAATTTATTTTTCGGGTCATGATGTCGATGCTGAAAATTTGATTATTGTTAAAATCTACAAATAAGTATAATGGCTTTTTTATTTAAATAAATTCTTTGTAAGTTACAAATGAACGAATTCGTGATACTTTTAATTACAACTTTTGACTGAAAATATTGAATATTGACCGAATAGATTCATTTAATTTTCAATAAAATGATTTTTTGATTCAATTTTATGTGAAGCAATTTATAAACATGATGAATTCATCTTTCGGGTCATAATGTCGATGCTGAAAATTTGATTCTGATTAAAATCTACAAATAATTACAATGGCTTTTTTATTTAAATAAATTCTTTTTAAGTTTAAATGAACGAAGTCGTGATAATTTTAATTACAACTTTTGACTGAATTAATTGCATATTGACAGAATAGATTCATTTTATTGTCGATAATATGATATTTTTGATTCAATTTTATTTGATGCAATTTAGAAACATGATGAATTCATCTTTCGGGTCATAATGTCGATGCTGAAAATTCTGTTCTGATTAAAATCTACAAATAATTATAATGGCTTTTTTATTTAAACAAATTCTTTTCAAGTTACAAATGAACGAAGTCGTGATAATTTTAATTATAAGTTTAGACTGAATTAATTGCATATTGACAGAAAAAATTCATTTAATTGTCGATAAAATTATATTTTTTATTCAATTTTATTTGAAGCAATTTAGGAACATGATGAATTTATCTTTCGGGTCATGATGTCGATGCTGAAAATTTGATTATTGTTAAAATCTACAAATAAGTATAATGGCTTTTTTTTAAACAAATTCTTTGTAAGTTACAAATGAACGAAATCGTGATACTTTTAATTACAACTTTTGACTGAATTAATTGAATATTGACCGAATAGATTCATTTAATTTTCAATAAAATAATTTTTTTGGTTCAATTCTATGTGAAGCAATTTAGAAACATGATGAATTCATCTTTCGGGTCATAATGTCGATGCTGAAAATTTGATTCTTATCAAAATCTACAAATAATTACAATGACTTTTTTATTTAAGCAAATTCTTTTTAAGTTACAAATGAACGAATACGTGATTCTTTTAAATATAACTTAAGACTATATAAATTGCATAGTGACAGAATAGATTCATTTAATTTTTAATAAAATGATTTTTTTGATTCAATTTTATTTAAGCCATTTAGAAACATGATGAATTCATCTTTCGGGTCATAATATCGATGCTGAAAATTTGGTTCTAATTAAAATCTACAAATATTTACAATGACTTTTTTACTTAAACAAATTCTTTTTAAGTTACAATTGAACGATATCGTAATAATTTTAATTTTAACTTTAGACTGAATTAATTGCATATTGACAGAAAAGATTCATTTAATTTTCTATAAAATGATATTTTTGATTCAATTTTATTTGAAGCAATTTAGATACATGATGAATTCATCTTTCGGGTCATAATGTCGATGCTGAAAATTCTATTCTGATTAAAATCTACAAATAATTACAATAGCTTTTTTATTTAAACAAATTCTTTTTAAGTTACAAATGACTGAAGTCGTGATAATTTAAATTACAACTTTTGACTGAATTAGTTGCATATTCACAGAAAAGATTTATTTAATTGTCGATAATATGATATTTTTGATTTAATTTTATTTGAAGCAATTTAGGAACATGATTAATTTATCTTTCGGGTCATGATGTCAATGCTTAAAATTTGATTATTGTTAAAATCTACAAATAAGTATAATGGCTTTTTTATTTAAATAAATTCTTTGTAAGTTACAAATGAACGAATTCGTGATACTTTTAATTACAACTTTTGACTGAAAATATTGAATATTGACCGAATAGATTCATTTAATTTTCAATAAAATGATTTTTTTTGATTCAATTTTATGTGAAGCAATTTATAAACATGATGAATTCATCTTTCGGGTCATAATATCGATGCTGAAAATTTTGTTCTAATTAAAATCTACAAATATTTACAATGACTTTTTTACTTAAACAAATTCTTTTTAAGTTACAAATGAACCAAATCGTGATAATTTTAATTATAACTTTTGACTGAATTAATTGAATATCGACAGAATAGATTCATTTTATTGTCGATAATATGATATATTTGATTCAATTTTATTCGAAGCAATTTAGAAACATGATTAATTCATCTTTCGGGTCATAATGTCGATGCTGAAAATTCTATTCTGATTAAAATCTACAAATAATTATAATGGCTTTTTTATTTAAACAAATTCTTTTCAAGTTACAAATGAACGAAGTCGTGATAATTTTAATTATAACTTTAGACTGAATTAATTGCATATTGACAGAAAAGATTCATTTAATTGTCTCAATAAAATGATATTTTTGATTCAATTTTATTTGAAGCAATTTAGAAACATGATGAATTCATCTTTCGGGTCATAATGTCGATGCTGAAAATTTGATTCTGATTAAAATCTACAAATAATTACAATGGCTTTTTTATTTAAATAAATTCTTTTTAAGTTACAAATGAACGAAGTACGTGATTCTTTTAATTATAACTTAAGACTATATAAATTGCATAGTGACAGAATAGATTCATTTAATTTTTAATAAAATGATTTTTTTGATTCAATTTTATTTAAGCCATTTAGAAACATGATGAATTCATCTTTCGGGTCATAATATCGATGCTGAAAATTTGGTTCTAATTAAAATCTACAAATATTTACAATGACTTTTTTACTTAAACAAATTCTTTTTAAGTTACAAATGAACGAAGTCGTGATAATTTTAATTACAACTTTTGACTGAATTAATTGAATATCGACAGAATAGATTAATTTTTTTGTCGATAATATGATATTTTTGATTCAATTTTATTTGAAGCAATTTAGAAACATGATGAATTCATCTTTCGGGTCATAATGTCGATGCTGAAAATTCTATTCTGATTAAAATCTACAAATAATTATAATGGCTTTTTTATTTAAACAAATTCTTTTTAAGTTACAAATGAACAAAGTCGTGATAATTTTAATTATAACTTTAGACTGAATTAATTGCATATTGACAGAATAGATTCATTTAATTGTCAATAAAATGATATTTTTGATTCAATTTTTTTAAAGCAATTAAAAAACATGATGAATTCATCTTTCGGGTCATAATGTCGATGCTGAAAATTTGATTCTTATTAAAATCTACAAATAATTACAATCGCTTTTTATTTAAATAAATTCTTTTTAAGTTACAAATGAACGATATCGTAATAATTTTAATTTTAACTTTAGACTGAATTAATTGCATATTGACAGAATAGATTCATTTAATT
>WNNJ02002258.1:0-54590 GCA_012934845.2 Pomphorhynchus laevis
AAAAAAAAAAAAAAAAAAAAAAAAAAAAAAAAAAAAAAAAAAAAAAAAATTATTATCTATTATTATTATTTTACAATCTCTGGGTTACCCGCAAATGGGCCCGTAAATGATAATTAAGTTCAGTTTGGGTTCAAAATTCTGGACGTCCGATTGCAGATCGCGTTCCTCTGATGCATCGCGATGTCATTTTTGCAAGTAATAGGCCTAGACGCGTTCTAAGCTTTGTAAGCTCGTCGGGGTATCTGCTTGCTCGCTTATTTGCCAATTTAGATGCGATCCGTCTTAAAAGTTGTGTGGCATTTTCACCGCTTCCACCTGAGAATGAGAAGACGGCGGGTACAAGAGACCCCCGCTCGAACTCTGTTATTCTTTCGAGATATTTACTGCGCTTTCGCTGTTGGTGGTACTTATAGCAGGACTCTGGTGTCTTGGAGGAGTTGGACTGAGCGAAAGCGTTAAACACGCAAATGTCGAAGAAAGTTCGCTCACTCCTATCACCATACAACCCTGAGCATGCAATGTCGAGCCTAGCATCACGGTCTTTTGTCGTTAAGCCGTTTCTAAAGTCAAAGTTTGGCGGGACTGGTGTAAGCAGCGGCTCGACTTGTACGTTATACGATGTTTCTGTTAGCTGATAGGCAATAAAATCGCGCACGGCATCGTGTCGCATCGACGGAAGCCCACCGAATGGGCATGAGAGAGCATGGGCAACTGTATTAATCTGCCTACATTTACATTGAGTTGGTGCGGATTTAGGCGTAATTCCGTATCTAGAAGAAATAGAATCACAAAACTCGATGTTACTTAATCGAGTTGCTCGATCGAATGTAGGATATCCGGATAGCCATGACGAAGCCCCTGTTGTTGAAGCATGCTCAATTGCGGTACACAGAATTCCACTCGCATTGCTCAAAATATCTTCTTGGTCTAGCTTTTCACTAGAGGCTTTTGCTGCCCGTAGATTTTTAATAATTGTCTCCTGCATAGAATTAAGTACCGAGCCAATATATCCTTGTATGCTTGGCTCACACACTGAGGTCGATGATCGATATTCGTTGCTTAATTATTATTATTATTATTAAATACAACAGCAGCAAAAGAGCGTAGAGCTCGTACAGGCTGGGTACAGGGTTAAAAAAAATATATCAATGAAAATCCGATTGTTTTAAGTTAGTACATTCTTCAGATTTCTCTTGAAGGACAAAATACTGGAGGCCGAAACCACTTGACTTGGTAGCTTATTCCAGCTTTTCCACGTTCGGTTGACAATTGTGTTAAATCTTCTTCGTGGACGAATGTGGGTCTTTAACGTGAGGTGATGTCCCCTCAATCTGTTTGAATTTCGAAGTTCGAACAGTTTGCGAGAAACATGTTCCCTCTGCCCTTTTTGAACATTAAGCGCTGTCCACACAAACATTAAATCAGATGACTTTAAAGATTTCTTCACTGTGGTCACACCAAGTGCGTGAAGTCGAAAAATGAATGAGAGCTTGCGTTGGCTGGGTACAAGATGTGTGGCCTTGCGTAATATGGATTCGTACATGTTCATCTCTGTCATAGTTTGAGGGTGACAGGCAGGTGAAGCGTATCTCATTAAAGATAAGACATAAGCATTGTAAATTAACTTAAAACTGGATGCGTCAAGCTGGCCAATGGTCCTTCTAATAAGTCCTAAAATTCGACGGCATTTAGCAACTGTGTGACTGGTATGTGGGATGGTCGATAAGCTTCTATTTACGATCACTCCAAGGTCTTGAAATTGGAGAACTGTTTCAATTTCTCTTCCGTCAATGGTATATGATGAATTGATGTGTAGATGTCCGATACGCATATGTTTTGACTTATCGGGGTTTAATACCAGTCCCCGTTGATTACACCATACCTTAATATTATCAATGTCTCTCTGGAGTATCATTGGATCTCGGCTATCGATTATTGGTCGCCAAATTTTCAAGTCGTCGACATATAAACCACATGGACTCGAAATAGCTGTAGTAAGCTCGTTGATGTAAATAATGAAGAGCAATGGACTGAGTACCGATCCCTGAGGAACACCGCGTCCAGGATTTCTTGTTTTTGACATTTGTTTATTAGCCAATACAGTAATCTTCCGATTTCTAAGGAAGGAGTTAATCCAATTAAGGAGGGTTCCTCTGATGCCGTACTGTTCCAGCGTAATAAGGAGGACATCATAGTATATCCGATCAAATGCTTTGCTGAGGTCGAAAAACAAAACATCAACACTAACTCCAGCCTCGGCATATCTGGTCCAATCACTCCTCGCAAGTATGAGGTTTGTGACAGTAGATCTTCCTGGGCGGAAACCATGCTGGTTGTCGCAGAGTACTTGGTTATCTTCTAGGTGCCCGATGATTCGTTTAAAAAGCAGTTTCTCTAGCACTTTACAAGCAACGCAGGTAAGGCTTATGGACCGATAGTTGCTTGCTAGATTACGGTCGCCTTTTTTGTAGAGAGGTCGGATTATAGAACATTTCCAATCTGATGGTATACAGCCTGTTGACAAGGAGAAATCGAATATGGTGTGTAAAGGTTCATATATTACTGGTGCAAGTTCCCGAAGAAGAATTGGAGGAATATTGTCTGGTCCTGCCGCAATTGATCGTGGTAGCTTTAGAAGTTCGTTAAGAACCTCAAATTTATCAAATGGAGTAAATTCGTAACACGGATATTGAGCTGTGGAGAATCTGGGGCAATACTGACAGGTAGGACTCTCTAGCGTGAATTGATCTAGGAAAATATTGGCAATTGCTTTGTCATCAGATGTGAGCTCACCGGTTTCCATAAATATAGAGTTAATCTCAGACGTAGTTGATTTTAATGAGCTGATATGTTTAAACAATTTACTGGGAAATCTTTTTGATGATCGACAAAGATTGGAAACGAAGCACCTGCGTTTCTGACGTTTGAGTGCCGTAACTTGATTTCGTAATTCCTTGTAATCGATCCAAGAACAATTCTGTTCTTTAAATTTTTTGTAAATTTTGTCTCTTGTCTTAATCATTTGTTTAATCTGCGAGTCAAACCAAATGGGAGTTTTGTGGGATGTGCGCTGACGTTTTAAAGGGGAGAAGTAATTTAGAGCATTGATCAAAGTAGATTTGAAATTTTCCCAGCACTGATCGATGCCAATTTCATATGGATTAGGCCATTGAATGTTTCGAATAGCTTGCGTCATACTTGCGAAATTCGCTTTGAAGGGATTCAATTCGGGTTTTGCCGAGGGGGCTGTTCTAAAGAGACTGACAGAAAGCGCCAGCCTAATGACACAATGATCACTGTGGCCAATAGGGGGCTGAGAGAGATTTCATCAATTGTGGGTTCCCCTCGTGATAAGCAGAGGTCTAAAATGGCAGATGATTGCTTCCTCCTTCTAGTGGGTTCGTGAATATGCTGGGTTAGATTGAGATCGTTGAACGTATCAAGGAGATTGGATGATTCAACATCACAACCATGTGTCGAAGTATATAGGTCCCAATTGACATGAGGCATATTGAAGTCTCCTAGGATAATGATCGGTGATAAGCTTGTTAGGTGATGTCGTAAAGAGATGCCAATCTTTTCAGTTGCGGAGCGCGGAGATCGGTAAAATAAACCGATTTTTAGTTTCTGTCTATCAGGAGAAGATACTGTTGCCCACAGATATTCGTTGTATGAATCATCTGATACAATGCTGTGCTCGATGATGGTTAACGGTTGCTTGACGTATAATATAACTCCACCTCCTTTTGAGGCGGTTCGATCCGATCGTATAACAAAGTAGCCTGGGATTGAGATTTCATTATCAGATATATCGTTGTTAAGCCAGGTTTCACTCAATGCTATGATGTTTGTGTTCATTGAATTAACGAGACACAATATTTCGTCAAATTTGTTGTACATGCTTAAACAGTTAGAGTACATGATGGAAATATTATTTTGAGAGTAACGGCAGTCGTGTGGTGTCTCTGTTGGTGTTGAAATTGGATTGATGTTTACGTGGTGGATGCACGAATCTGTGCGGCGGAGAGTGTCGATGGAACGCTTAGACGGATTCCGAGGCTGAATCGCGTATTTACCCTTCGCCGCACAACTTGAAAATTTTTCACAATTATGTCAAGTGTTTTATATAAAGTGTTTTGTTATAAATTATTAACGCAAAAGTACTTATTGTAAAATATGTGATATTTTATGCTGTCCGCCAATCAGACGTCGAAACTATTCGCATTGATTCCCTTACATAACATTCTTATTTTTTATGATTCGCAGGAATATTTCTTGATCATACCTAAAAATTAATTGCTAAGATTTTAAGAAATTTAGGAATACCTAACATACTTGACTCTACATCGCCTTCATATGGCCTGCTATACCCTTTACCCCTCACCGACTCATTGCTTACTGCTTACCATGTATATAATTTTATCTTTAGTGCTTATAATAAATAAGGGTTTTATCAAAAAGTACAACCGATCAAATAAACTATATAACATAATTAACAAAACAGTAAGTACGACAAATCAACCAACAGACTGCAAATTGCACTGGTGTTCTTCTTATTCACACTTTTACGGTCTCAGGTCCAGGGGATCTGAGCCCCCAACCGATCCAACACGCCGCCTTCCGACTGAACCATCCGGGGTCTTTGAACCATCCGAAGAATCCAATCGGCGCGGACTATGCTGGGTAAACGAGAGACGAGGAGCTTAAGAAACTTTAGTCTGTGCTCTGGGGGAGGTAATCTCGAAAGGAAGACTAATCTCGAGATAGCCCAAGTGCCCCAAAGGCGCACTTGGGTTTTCCCTTTCAATGACAAATGTTAAGCCCGTTTCAGGGTCCACCTAGCTTTCTTCAGGATACGTATGAGTCTATCTAAGTCAGCTTTTGCCGACCAGTTCACCGTAACGGTGAACCCCAGGTATTTTACTCGACTTGTGAAGGTGGGGAGTGGTTCAGAGGCAAATATGGAGGAGAGCGCAGAGAGTGCTAATCTCTTAAGTTTTTGCTTTGTAGCAGGGAAACCATGAAAGACGACTACCTGCGACTTAGCGGAGTTTAAAATAAGATTGAATTTGGGTAGCTGGTCTTTTAATCTTAAAAAGAACCGGCTGATGTCAGAAACTACGTCTTTGCACCTGTGTCAAGAGAACAGGGCTGTGGTGTCATCATCGTATACCACAAGACGTTGTTTCGCGTTTAAATGATTTAAATAGTTTTATAGAGGCAGCAATGTATAAGATAGGATAAAGTGGTGATCCTTGAGGTACACCCGTAATAGGGTAGAACTGACGCGCATCAGGGTCGTCTTCATAATAAAATCGCTTGGTGTACAGCAGAATCTCCACCCTGTTCACAATTCTCGCAGGCAACCCGAGGGACCTGAGAGAAGAGATCACAAAGGGAATGGAGATGCGGTCAAATGCAGCAGAAAAGTCAAGGAAAACAGCCACAACTAAACGATGGCTATTCTCCCGACAAAACTGCTCCACCTCACCAACTGCTGAATGGACCGAGCGACCTTTGACGAACCCATGAAAACCTGGAGGGATCAAATTACGCCAACTCAGATGGTCGCGGATTATACGCGCAAGCGCTTTTTTATAAATCGACACGAGGGCATTTTAAATCGCTTATAATAAAATGGTGTGTTAATTATAAAATGGATTGCCGTCATAGAACTTTATCTTCAGGGATTAACATAAAATGGTTGAATAAAATGGTTGAATAAAATGGTTGAATAAAATGGATCAATAAAATTGTTGAATAAAATGATTGTCGCAGGTGGTTATCTTTTATGGCGTCCCTGCGACAAAGAAAAAACTAAAGAGATTAGCACTCTCGGCTTTATCTTCCTTATTGACTAATCAACCATTCCCCACCACAAGTCGAGTAAGATATCTGGGGTTAACCATTACCGTGAACTGCTCGTCGAAAGCTGACCTTGATAGATTTAAACTTATCCGAAAGAGAGCTAGTTGGGCGCTGAAACGGTCCCAACATCTGTAATTGAAAAAGGAATGCCCAAGTACGCATTTGGAGTACCTGGGTAATCTCGGGATTAGTTTTATTTTCAAAGAGGACGTCGCCCCAAAGCCAACACTAAGGTTTCTCAAACTTTTTATCTCGATACTCCATAACATAGTCCATCTCGACTGAAATCTTAAGGTGGTAAGATACCCTGGATGGTTCAGTTGGAGGGCGGTGCGCTGGTGCGGCCGGGGGCTCATATCCTTCTGGATCTGAGTCTGCAAGGATTATAAGGAAACATGTCGTATGAAGAGATGGAAATGAGACAGGAGAAAGTCGGAATAAACTTGTTTAAACTAGTTTTTTCAAAGCATGTAATTTTATTAAGAAAGTATTATTATTAAAATGGTTGAATAAAATGAATTGTTGCCATATAATTTTATCTTCTGGGGTTGACATATTTGCCATTTCTGAAACATGGATCCATGATTGAATAGATGATATTATCATAAGCTTTCCTAATTTCAACATCATTCGTGTTGACAGGACTGCACATCTCAAATAGGAGGAGTTGCTTTATATGCCAGATCTTGAATAAAAATAAACCACATGTTCACTTACTCAAATGCAGGTGGCACTTTAAAATTGTTATTATTATTTATTATTACATGTCATAGCCGTAAGACTGTTTTTACCGCTCACAAAAAAAAATTAATACCAGAAAAAAATTTAAAAAAATATTCAGTATATATATCAGAACCATAGGTACTGCAGCAACCACTACTCGTTTTCATTTCAAATCCAGCTTTTTATATTAGATTTAAATTCATTGATTGTATGCACCGCAACGACATCAACTGGAATACGATTCCAAACATTTACTGCTCGATGGGACAGCCGGAAATGACGAGGGTATTTTCTGTGTTCATGTACTACCAATACTTTCGAGTGCCATCTACGTCCATCCCGTTCATTGAGTTCAACTCTATTTGCTGAAAAATTTTCATATTCGTTAATTAGTCAATACATAGCTAGAAGGTCGAAAAGATGGAACCTTTCACGCGCTGTCGGCATATTCAAACTATTTATTGGTGTCTCATAGGGAAGGTATCGTACTTGATGACATAATTTTGTAAACCGTCTAAGTATGAGCTCTAATTGATCAAGTTCTGTACGCGTACACGGAAAGACTGCTGGCAACACATATTCTAATATCGGTATTATAAGAGCATTATATCAACGCACAACACAAACGGAAGATGGATATTTATTGCAATTGACAATATAGGTCATTCTTCTTGCTACGTTACAAATGCTATCAGTGTTAGCACGTGCTTTCAGATTGTTTTGAACAATTATACCAAGATCCTGAATGGACTGCGTGGCAACAACAAACTCATTGCCAATAAAATATTCTTGACTCACATTGCTATGACCTAATCTCATATGCGCACACTTTTTAATATTCAATACGATTCCAGTGTTCAAGAACCATCGATAAACAATGTTTAAGATATTTTGAAAGTCATTTCGATCCTTGTTGGTTTTAATCAATTTCCATATCTGTTGATAGTAAATATGTCTGTTTCTGGTAAGACTTTGATATTCAGCGTTTTTTACCGAACACTAAAATTAGACTGGCTGAGTATGGAGTTCTGTGAAATTATGAGACGTACATTCAACAATAGTTATTCGTTCATCTTAGTCGGTTAAATTAATATCCTAGGTAATCGAGTCAGTATTAATTGTGCAGCTCCGCAGTTCAGGTGCGCAGCTGATAGGTCTCTTTGGAACTTCTTGCATGATGATCTTCTCATTCAACATGTATATCGTGCTACTTGTTTACCACTTTTTCAATTTGCCAATTTCTCTTACTCCGACCCAACATATCGTTTTAAGTATAATGCTTGTCAAAATCAGTATGCTAGGCTTCTATCTAATAAATGACTTCTCTACAGGTCTAAAATAATTAACACAATCCACTCATCCCCAAAAGTATTTTAGTCATATGTCAACAAAAGTAAATAATAGTAATTTATTTAATGTGTCAAATGCGTGACAACTGCACGCTTACAAGTCCATTAACAAAAAATAGCAGAAGTCATACAGGTTTATTAATTAATAGTTTAAATGACATCGGATTAAGCGTTTGAAGCACGCATTGATGTTGATTGGCGGATATGAATGGGCAGATGATTCCACGAGAGAGGAGCAGCCACAACGAAGGAGTGAATCCAAAAGAGGTAGAGTAGTTTGGGACATGTAAAAGAAGGGAATTACGGGAGCGCAAAGAACAGTAATCAGGACGATAATTGTCGAGAAAAGGAAGGTTGAGAAATGAAGGGGTATGACAAGTTATGAGGCCAAAATCAATGATAAGAAGACGAATTTGAACACGACAATAAATGGTTGGCAAATCGAGAGAAACAAGATTGTGGGATGCATGATCAAAACGACGAGAACGGAGGAGAACTCGGACGGCTGCGTTGATGACGCGTTGTAAAGGAAGACGAGTGGATTTAGGTGAGTTGGAAAATAGACTCAGACAGTAATCAAGTCTTGAGAATATGAGAGAAGATATGAGAATCATACATGAAGGGAAATCGATCAATCTACGGATTTGACAGAGGTTGAGGAGAATCAAAGTAGATGAGCGTACTTTACAACTAACGAAAGGTTTAAGTGAAAGTCTGTTGTCGAAATGGAAGCCTAGGAAAACGAGATTGTCAACGATAGGAAGAATTGTAAAATTTAATGATACGGCGGGAGGTTCCACGCCGAAGCGTCGAGGAAGGATCCACATTATTTTTGATTTATTAGGATTTAGAGAAAGACGAAGAGACGAAAGATGATTGAAAATTGATAATGATACGATAAGCAGGTGTGTGAGCATAGATGAGAATGCCATCAGCATATTCTGTAATCGAAACGGGCTCGTCTACTCTGCCTATCAGAGTCTAAATGGTTTAGCGTCCGGGTTATTTGGATGTGTAAGGGGTGATAGGAATACTCCCAGAGGTATGTTGGGGCATTGTGAAATACTCCATGGTAATGTTCGCAGTCTTATATCGAAGATAGATGAACTGAGATATAGAGTTCAGTTAATTCGTCCTAAATTACTCGCTATCACAGAATCATGGCTATATAGTGATATTACTGATAATGAAGTCTCCATCCCTGGTTATCTGGTTTTCCGCAGTGATCGTAAAAGTGGAAGAGGTGGAGGTGTTATTCTTTATGTGAGCAACGATGTGAAAGTAACTATTCTTAGCACTTCTTCTTCTAATAAAGTCGAAAGTTTGTGGTGTCGGGTAAAATTCATGCATACCGCTCCGCTTGTTCTGGGGGTAGTATATCGTTCACCCTTGGCCGCCACAGATAAACTGATTGGGGAAGTAGAACTTTATTCTAAAGGTACCTCCAATGTTTTAATACTTGGTGACTTGAATATGCCTTCGGTTGATTGGAATTCGTATACGGCTTTTCCTACTTGTGACCATGCTTCCTATGACCTTCTGGAGTGTATCATCTATTGTGGTTTAACTCAGCATGTTCAAAATTACACTCGTTTTGCTAGTGACAGTAGATCTCTATTAGATGTATGTTTATCTTCGAACAGTGAGATTATTAACGCTATCAGTTATGATACCCCGATCGGTATGTCTGATCATTGCGTATTGATCATTAGGTTAAGGTTTCAAGAAGATACTCGAGGTCCGCGTGAAAATCAAGTGGTTAATGCTTTCAAAACCAACACAGGTGCAATTAAGTCAATACTTTCAACAGCTACCTGGCCAGATCCCGCTGTTGTTGGAGTACACGGCGCGTGGAATTACTTTCAGAGAACCTTAGAGTCGCTGCTTATTTTATTCTCTCCACTTAGAAGCAGGACACGTCGAAAAGATTCTCCCTGGTTCGATTCTGAGTTACGTTCAGCATTGAGGACTCGTAATTTGATCTTCAATCGCTACAAAGTTGGGGAGTGTAGTTATGATGTTTTTAAACAGGCAAGAAATTTATTCAATTCATTGAAGAGAAAGAAGCGGTGTGCATTTGAGAATGCATTAGCTAACAAGTGTAAATACGATTTAAAGGTCCTTTTTCAGTACCTATCAAGCAGGGGAGCTGTTGATTCTTCGATTTGTCACTACTTCTATGACATTTCTGCGAATGAACTAGCTGAAGAGTTTGCGGCACACTATTGCACTTCAGTAGAGCCCGCAAATGAACATCAAACTTTTTGTATGGAATCTAGTGTGCTGAACACTTACTCTGACACGTGTCTTGAGTTGGACCTTGACAATTTGATAACGCCAGCTAAAGTCTATTCCGAATTACGCCGTCTAAAAGCAAATAATTCAAGAGGTTGTGACTTACTACCTTCTGTTTATCTGCGCAGATTAGCAGGCTCAATTTGCGTTCCTCTCTGTGCAATTTTTCGCCAGTCAATCTTGGAAAGATCTCTTCCTAATGTGTGGAAGCAGTCAATTGTTCTTCCCTACTTCAAGAAGGGAGATCGCTCTTCCGTCGAGAATTATAGGCCGGTGAGCATTACCTGCATTTGCTGTAGAGTGTTGGAGAGGTTTGTGCATCGCTACATGGTTGAGTTTTTTCGTGTAGGAAAAATTTTAGTCCCTAATCAGCACGGATTTCGGGAGGGTTATTCAACTGTTTCAAATTTGCTTGATGCTCATCTTGATTGGACAGCGAATAAGACACATTATATCGATACAGACATTATATTCTTCGACTTTTCTAAAGCTTTTGATAGAGTAGATCATGGTCTACTTCTTCAGAAACTTGTCAATACTGGACTCCCAAACATAATAGTTGATTGGATTAGAGAATTTCTTCGTGATCGTTGCTTTCGAGTACTTGTCGATTGGTCATTGTCTGTGTCTAGAGAATGTCATATTGGAGTACCTCAAGGTTCAGTTTTGGGTCCGCTTTTATTCAGCATTTATGTTAACGATTTGCCTGGGTGCATTCGCTCTCGATCATGTTTGTATGCAGATGACTTAAAAATATGGCGGCCCATTCATTCATGTGAGGATGTTGATAATTTGCAAACTGACATAGATAATTTGGAGTTGTGGGCGGCGTTAAACAAGCTTGTGATAAATGTTTCGAAATGCAAACACATGCGTATTATTGGTAATGCTCGCAAGCAACTAACATCAGCTTGTTACACATATAAGGACTGTATTGTGGAAAGTGTCGATAGTTACAAAGATTTAGGAGTATGGGTTACCTCTAATTTATCAACCAAAAAGCACACTGATCAAGCTTGTGCCAACTCCAATAAAATGATAGGTATGATTCGACGCGCGTTTGTTCGCGTTAATCCGACTGCTCTTCGGCCTCTGATTTTAGCACATGTATTGAGTAGACTTTTATATGCAGCTCCGGTTGTATACCCACGTACTGTGCATGAACATAAGAAATCAGAGAGGGTACTTCGCAGGGCAACAAAGCTAGCACCAACGTTGGCGTCGCTGCCTTATGAAGACAGACTGAGATCATTAGGACTTGAGACCGTCACATGGACCCGTCGGTACATGGATATGTGCCTTGTTTGGCATTTATTCCAACGTCCTCATCACCCTCTTCGGAGTAGGGTTCAACTACGTTGTTCAAATGTTCTTCGCGGTCATTCTTTAACTATTCGAAGAAACAGAGTACATAAATTGGGCGCGATGCAATTTGATAGAAGAATTGTTGAGCTGTGGAACAACCTTGATGCAGACACCGTTGGATGCAGTTCACTTAGTGCTTTTAAAAGAAGACTACGAATGGATCAAGCAATGTTTCGTGTTGCATTTCCTTATTTTAAAAACTAATTAATTTATTTACGAACTTATTGTGAGCCAGCTATTTGAGCTAATGCTCGTATGTTGTTGAATGTATAATAATAATAATAATATTGCATAACATGGTAGTCAAATGTATGAGAGATAGAAGACAAATAACCGAAAAGAAGAGAGAAAAGCAAAGGGCCTAATATGGAGCCTTGTGGAGCACCGAACGGGATGGAATAAGGTTTGGAAAGAGAAGAATTAGAACAAACACGAAAAGTACGGTTTGTTAGATATGAAGAAAACAAAGCCACAGTGTGTAAAGAGAAGTCATAATCATTACGAAGATGATGGAGACGAATCGAGTAATTAACGATGTCGAAAGCCGGTATTAGATCAAGATAAACTACGACACTGCATAATTTTTGATCGCGCGATATGAGTAAGTCGTTATAAACTTTAAGACAGGCAATTTCGGTAGAAGATTAAAGCGAAAAGCAGCTTGGAAGGGAGGGAACAAGTTGGAAGAAAATAGATATGCATTAACTTGATTGAGAACAAGACGCTCAAGGAGTTTAGAGAGGGTTGGGAGAAGTGAGATTAGACGGTACGAAGATGGTAGTGAAGTGTTGAGATATTGCTTTTTGAGGAGAGGGCGAACAGTGGCGCATTTCCATTTGTAAGGAAATGTGCTGTTGCGGATAGACAAGTTAAACAAAGTGGTTAGGAAGGGTGAGATAGATAAGCAGATTTTTTTAAGCAAGTAAGTGGGAATTGGGTCAGAAAGAGAGGTTTTAGAAGAACCGAAGAAACTTCGTCATACGAAACGGGAAGAACGTGGAATAGCTCTGGAAGGGAAGTATTTGAGGAAAAGAGATGATACAAGAGGCATATGGATAGAATGGAAATTAAATTTGTTAGATTAGATTGCAGATAAAAAGAAAATTCATCGGGATTTATGTTGCGAGGGCTAAATCGTGAAAAAATCAAGTTTAAGATTTTCCAATGAGATTTAGAGTTGGAAGAGGATTCGAGTTGATTTCGCCAAGATAGAGTACGTTTAGTACGCATAAGAATGAGATGGGAACGGCGGGGAGAAAGATAGAAAGCACGGATATTTGGAGTGAGTGAGGTTAGCGAACATTTAAGGAGCGATTAAACACACGAAAAGAGTGACGGATCCGACGCTTAGAAAGACTACGGTCTGCATCGAACCAGGGGCATGGCGCGATCGCTGAAAACGTCGTGGTCGAATAGGCAGAAGGTTATTAAGAATGTTCGTAAGTTTAGAATCAAACAGTATGAAGAGATCAATGGGAGAAAGATAGTTAAGAGGAAGTGAAAAGAGTGAAGAATTGAGTAAATTTGTGCAGAGAATAGGGATATCGAGAAGTTTCCAGGGTTGACTTGATGTGGATAATGATGGAGGCGGAGAAGGAAGATGGGTACGAGTAATAGTAAGAGTGACAATGCCTCACGATTAATATTAAGGTCCCTATGAGGAGCCTCAATGTTATCAGCTTTCGCCATTTATTCCTAGACACAATACATCCAAATTTCTTCTTAAATGATGGTGATGGGATCTTAGTACTTAGTGTGTATATTGCTACTATAATAGAACGCATGGAAAAACATCAATATGACATTTTCAAAATTAGAAAGAAATAAAATCGTGGGCATCTGTGGAAATTAATAAAGCCAACTACAAGAATTCCTGTTCACCATCGATTTGCAACCAGGGTAATTAACAGGTGGAATGCACTAAAGTGCCTTGATATCTCTAGTAGTATATCTAGTGATGCTATCAAGAAAGACATCGAAGCCGAAAGAAGGAATTTGCAACTACTATTTGATTGAATTTTTTGTTGATGTTTTTTTATTTTATTTTATCATGTTTTGTAAGCGACACGAGCTTGTAGCTCATTTGCTTCTGCTTGTTATAATAATATTTTTTATTTTAATAATAATTTTTGATTGAAAACAAATTACATTGTAATGGTTACCCTCGAATTGGTCCGAAATTTACTTTTTAGGTACAAATAATAAGTATAACACATGAGACTCAGGGATTTCCTTGCTCTTCAAGACCATAAGATCCGGTTTGGAAAACGGGGTGTCTCCGTGTTGAACGAGCGGCCCTTACACACATTGACGATAATTTTACCAGCGAGAATGTCACTTTACAGCGTAAATAACGAATGCACTCGCTGTAAGGAGTTTGAGTGGAACCCGCTTGAAGCTTCGCAATCCGCCTCAACACTGTGTCTGCGTTCACTCCAATTCCACCATTTGCGGCAAATATGACCGGTAAAAAAGTAGCTCTCTCAAATCTAGCAACTCGCTCACCATACTTTGCGTTTTTTCTCCTCTCGTGATATTGAAAATGGCTAACTATCGATCCCGACGAATAAGAAGGAGCAAGATGATTGAAGATACAAACGTCCATTAAGGACCGCTCCATCCTGTTGCCGTATAACCCATGGCACTCTATATCCAACCTAGCATTGGGGTCAGTTGTAGTAGAACTCGATTCGAAATGAACATATTCTGTAAGTGATTGTAAAGTCGGCTCTGTTGATACACAAACGCATACAGTGGACAATTCCCTTACCAACAAGTCCCGCACCGTATCGTGGCGAATTGACGGCAGACCACCAGCTTGACAAGAATTTGAGTGCACGACACTAAATGGTTGGCCGCACATACATAATGCAGGAGCATCAGGGGGTTCCCAGCCATAACGAGTGGCGATGGCGTCGTGAAACTGTTTTTTATTGAGCTGACAACACGATTTAATTAGTGGTTTGGCGGATAACCAAGATGATGCCCCGACAATTGATGCGTATTCCAATTTGGAGCTTGTTCATTGATAATTTTGATGATTGCCACCCTTTGCTTGCAAGCTTCTTCCCTCTCGTGTCTTATACAGGTCGCCACTTCATTTTGGGTTTTAATTAACTCATTACCAGTTAGGCCTAACAGTAAAGGCTGACACATGCGCACAGAGTTATTGTATTCGGAATCATGATGAGCATCTGGAAAAGAAATGCCTAGTCCTCCGAAACGTAATGGGAGTGTAAGTACTTGCCAGCAGTCAACTTCTGGAACAGTACCAACAATTGCCGGAATAATATTGTGTTGAATCATATCAGAGATACGCTCAAAGTGCGACACTGATAAATCACAAGTTCGCTGTAAGTAGCTCCATTTGAATTTGAATGTCTGTGTAAGCAATACAAATGCGACGTGTGGACTCTCATTCGCCACTTCAACTAGGTTTGACAGCGAGCCAATCCATTTGTCTACTTTGGACTTAACAAACTCAGAAATGAATGAGTTACTCCCAATAGGTGACCCAAGTACTGACAAGCCACTGCAAACTACTCGAAGTCCGGAATCGGCAAAAAGTGTCTTCGTTCGAGTTAGGTCATCTTCGTGCACTAATAGTTGGCATTTGTCCTCGTTTATAAAAAAACCATATTGAGGCCCGATGTCCCTAATCAATTTCCAAACCGCCATTAGATCGGTATTACTGCCGACACAATGAGCATCATCGGCATATCAATAGCATACAATTGGCATACTTGTTATAATAATAAATTTTTAAGAAAAAGGTAAAAATTATTTTTCATGACAAATACCAGCCGTAAATATATGCAATACATGCGGTGCATCTATACAAATTATGCTAAATTTGAATTTTTAACTAAAAATATTTTATAATTTTCGTAAATTTTGAATATCTCTGTACAGATGTGTCTCTGGCCGCATTGTAAAGTTCAGCCGGAAACGTTGTTGAAATCGATGAACACTGAGAATCGATTTTTAAATTTATTCTTTATCACATTTTTTCAAAGTGCTTAATAGCATTAACGCTTAACTGATTATCAAAAAATCAAATAATTTATAAAACAAATAAATATACAAATTTAAAATAGATGAAAAGAAATAATAAACAAAAATTAATATTTCATGATAAAGCAAAAATGATACAATTTATAATTGATTTAAAATTACGAATGCCGATAAATATATTTAACAAACTACGCACAATTAAATTCTGGTACATCAAGTGGGGTCATAATATATAATTATTTTTCAGAAAACTACTTTTTCATTTGAAAACATTAAAAATCACAATTTATTTAGAGATTTGGTCAACTAAAATTTTACACATTAGAGGATCATTCGTATTTAATGTAATATTCAAATTTTTATCCAATTTGGATTCATTCAACGAAAGTTATAAAAAATAAATTTTAATTATTTTTTACACACTGATCCTGCAAAAATAGAACGATTTTTAAAAATTCCTATATATGTTCGGATTATTACGAAAAAAACTATAACCCTTATTTGTCCGCCTTTCTGAAATCTTGCTCTAAATATGTCGAATCACCACTGTCTGTATCATATAAAAATCTTTATCTATTACAACACATTTCCTATTATAAAAATCTTTCTCAATTATTTCTGTATTCATATCTACTTTACTTATAGGTAGTATTTTCTTTTGCTATTTTCTCTACCACTTATCATATAACATGAACTGTTCGAGAATATATATATATATATATATATATAATATATATATATATATATATATATATATATATATATATATATATATATATATATATATATATATATATGCCCTTAAAGTTTTGTAGAAATCAATTTTTTTTATCATTGCATGATAAAATTGAGATTTTATTTGTAAATGTAAGCACCTAAACCCATTTCGAAATAATGTGGCGAGTGTCTGCAAGCTTTAAATTGTTCCTAAAAAACTTGTACGAATGCTATGTATTTTTAATACTTTTTTGAAAACAGCATATTTTTATAATTTCCTAATGGTTTCAATTACTACTTGATATCGACTCCTTACTTATATTTTTACTACTAAATCCATTAACATAAATATTGCGTATTAAGATAAATCAGCTATTCATAATTCGTCATGTTCATAGTGCTGCACGCATTTCTCGGTAAACTGATTGAAACACTGACAACTGCTAAATGATTTACTATTAAGTTGCTGCTGCTGGTCTACATCAATTATTAAATATTGAAGGTAATATTTTGAACATTTTTTCATTGCTTATTATATAAATCACGGCTATTGTTTGACAAGCAAATATGTTTTTATTCATTTATCAATTTTATTAATTAGTGTCGCCATGACATAGGAAGATGACCTATCGATAGAAATGATATTTTTGGCTGTTTTACTGTCATTATTTAATTAATATTACAGCTTTCGATTAACACCTCGTTCTTTCATTCTGAAGGTTAGAACAGGTGTCTCTTTCGATTACTCAAATTGGTTTAACCATATGTTATTATTGAATTAATATTACAGTTTGTTATTTCATTCTGAAGGTTAGCACAAGTGTCTTTTTCGATTACTCAAATTGGTTTAGCCATATACCACTTTATGACCTTATTAAAAGCGATTGTTACATCATTGCAAATTTATAATAAAAGGTTCATTGGCTGCTCTCGTTAATTATCATTAGGCGATTGCACTAAAACCATGAAAAAGCCACATTATATACCACTCGCATAAATCGAATTTCAGCAGACAGTTCATGCCTCTATATTTGCTCCGGTTTGAAAGCTTGTCCCTTTTAAATTTTTACGGCTGATTAGCTTCTCGTTTTGTTACTTAATCACATATGTAAACTAAATAAACGTTTTTTATACACTGGATCGATAATTAAATTTCGTAATTCAAACCCAGCATCGGACAATTTACTTCCTGATCTTTCATACGTGTTTTCTTTGGACAGACCACTCACACTTATTATTATTATTATTATTATGTCCGGTTTGAAAGCTTGTCCCTTTTAAATTTTTACGGCTGATTAGCTTCTCGTTTTGTTACTTAATCACATATGTAAACTAAATAAACGTTTTTTATACACTGAACACTTTTTAACGATCGATAATTAGCGGCCATTGGTTTGGCGTTTCTCTACTCATGGGTACCACGATAAGATTTGTCGTATACACATTCCTTTACATTCGCGATCGTCGTGCTGTTCGTGCAAATTTTGTTTGTGCGCTTGCTGGTCCTTGCTTCATATTTTCGAATGTCCATATTTGCAGCATTTGAGTTTGCAAGATATTGATCGTATGAAGTAAAGTGCACGATCTATCTGAGGCCTTTTAAGAGGAAAAGTGCAGAAGCATTAGGGGCATAGTATATGACGAAGAGAAGATGCAATGTAATGGTACAACGTCTAACATCAGCATCCGTTTAAATTGAATGTTTTTGATTTATTGTAACTATATTTTCTTTCTTTTATATTTTGTCGAAGCCGAGAGGCGCGATTATTATTATTATTATTATTATGTAGACAACGTTACGAGCATAGCTCACAGTTGCTGACAAATCGATAGTCAAAATAAAAGAAAAAGAGAAAATCAAAAACAAATCAGTTAACAATTTAAAATAATCTGTCGTTTAAAGAGCTCACGAGTTCCCGCATTTACAATATCATCGCTTAAACGATTCCATGAATTTATTATTCGTTGTCCAAATTGAATCGTCCTAGAATGTACTATTCGTTGGCGACTAAGATAAAATGAGTGACCTCGCAAAGCTCGAGTTGATCGAATGTTGAAGAGCCCACGCAACACATGGTGTTCATTGTGAAATACCTCCCATACAAGACACAGATCCCGCGAGTCACGAATATCACATAATGACTGCATATTTAAAGACCGAACCAATATCATGGAAGTGGTTGACCGAACCAATATCATGGAAGACCGAACCAATATCGGAACCAATATCATGGAAGTGGTTTATTTAAAAATAGTAGCTTGATATTTCGATACCTTCTGTCATCATCATGACGCGAGAAGAACCATAGCGTTTTCGTTCTTGAAATGTGATATAATTGAATAATAGAAACCAAAACAACGATTAAAGTGTTTTATTCGAAAATACAAGTTTAGTTTGATATTCCGAAATAGCTTCTGTAATCATCATTGTATAATGATGGAGGTAACAGATAAAAGATAAGCATCTTCGTTTTTCGACCTTTTCTTATTCATTTCTTTATATTTTCTCTCAAATGGATTCCATCATCTACATGATCCCGAAATACTCCTCAAACTTTGTTCACCGGTCGTACTCCATTGTCTGACATTCTACCTGTCCACATTCGTACTCCTACATTTTTCACAACTTTTTAAGATTTTCATTACATTCATACAGTCCGCCTGTATCGGATCATTTACTTTTCTCTGTCTCATGTTCTACATTCAAATGATCGGTTGTAAATTCTAGTAAATTTACAACCGATCATTTGATCGCAGCGGGCACTAAATAAATGAATTATTTAAAAAAATGTTTTCTTTTATTTTTTGATAATGAAAGCAGAAGGAATCGAAATGCCCCACTAATTATTTTTGGAATAAATTATTTTATTGCATCTTATCAATTACCGCCGGAACTCTTCGTTTTATATTGTATTAAACGATATACATTGATTATTGATAAAACCGTTTCAGATTTGTTTACGATGATTTGAACTTTGTCACATTTGCATTATGTAGTTCACATTCAAAAGTAAAAGGATTAACTGTATATTATTAATTTGATTATTTAAAACAAAGCGATATTTTAAATTCACCAAAAACGATTGATTAAAACGATCCTTACAAAATGATCTAAACTTCCTGATCAAGTGGTGCGATTCTACCGGACTACGGTTGAATGTTGATAAATGTGTCCTCATGCAGCTAGGTCGCCCTATTGAAACTCTAAGGTACTTTATTGGAGATATGGTCTTAAAGGAAGTGTCTCATCATAAGGATTTAGGGATTATTGTCCATAGATCCTTGAAAACAAAGTTGAACACCGACTTCTTTCTAGGTAAAGCTACTAGGGCGTTATATTGTATTAAAAATGCATTCCTCAGGTTAAGCTGTCACATGTTTAAGAGGTTATTCATCTCCATCGTCAGGCCACACTTGGAGTACTGCATTCAGGCTTGTTTCCCTGTCACTAAGCAAGAACTATTAGACCTGGAGTCTATTCTTAGGCGCGGATCGAGGCTCTGTATTGGCTTAAGTGGTATTGACTATTATGTACGTCTAAGTCGTATTGGGATGTTGTCGGTACGTGAGAGGTTCATATCCTTGGAAATGCTATGTATATGGCATATGTCGAATGATGTGGTAGGTTATCCCACCGATGTAATCACTAGGCGGGTAGATCAGTTGCGGGGACATAGCAGAGTCTTGTATAAATTTAGATTTGGCAGATTACCAAAAGTGTATAGACTCTCAAGGAGAGGAATTAACATGTGGAATTCGTTGCCTGAGGAAGTCGTTGCAGGAGTTTAAACGTTTAATGACGATTTACTCATGTAATTTTTTTTTTTTTTTTTTTTTTTTTTTTTTTTTTTTTTTTTTTTATATTTTATTTTTTTTATTCAATAATTATATTGGATACCCGCAAATGGGTCTGCCTGAATCGTCTTTTGGCATTGGTATGTATTGGAATAATAATAATAATAAAATACAAGTTTAGTTTGATATTACGATGTAGTTCGGTATTCCGATATAGTGTTGACCAGTTTTCATCAACGCTTCTGGGACTCACAGTTGAGTGCCAAAAATTGTAATCGATATTAAATAATTTTCAATCACCATATTTAAAAGAGAATTTATTTTTACGTGGCAAATGCGTCCCGGCTCACGCTTACATGACCAGAACAAAAACGTCTAAGTCATGTGTCGAGAACGTGGTAACGGAGGAGATATTTGAATGTGATGAAGGAGGGAGCGCGCCAGATGTCGAGAGGGAGCTTATTCCAGAAGAGAGGGCTCGACGAGAAAGGATCGGAGACCGTAGTAATTGAAGTAATTGGGAAGTGGAGTAAGATGGAATGACGAGAACGCAGCGATAGGGAAGTTGGGCGAGTATAGTCTAAAAAAGGGAGGTTTATGAACGATGTGGATCCGACAGCGATGATACGAAAAGTGGCGAGAAGGCAAAGTTGGATGCGGATTTGGATGGTGTGCCAGGCGAGTTGGACAAGATGTGTTGATGTGTGGTCGAAGCGACGAAGACGTAGAAGCACTCGAACGACGTAGTTGATGATGTGCTATAGGGGTAGGATGATGGATTTTGAAGAATTGGCGAAGAGGCTGATGCAGTAATCGATATTAGGCAAGATAAACGATGAAAAAAGAGACATATAAGTTTGGAAGTCGATAAAAAAGATTTATTTTTGCGTGGCAAATGCGTGCGGCACAGGCTTATATGATCACAAAAAAAATCTAAATTAGGTGTCGAGAATGTTGGAACGTAAGCGGTACTTGAATGTGATAAAGGAGGGAGCTCAGCGGACGTCGAGAGGGAGTTGATTCCAGGCGAGTGGGCAGCGACGAGAAAGGATCGGAGACCGTAGTTGTTGGAGTAATTGGGAACGTGGACTAAGTGGGAATGACGGTAACGCAGCGATTGAGAGGTGGGGCAAGTGTAGTCTAAGAAAGGGATGTTTATGAACGATGCGGAGCCGACAGCGATGAGACGAAACGGACGATAAGAAGGCGGAGTAGGATGCGGATGTAGATGGTGGACCAGGAGAGTTGGGCAAGATATGTGGATATGTGTTCAATGCGATGGTGACGTAGGAACACTCGAACAGCAAGGACATGAGGACAGATGAGACTTCGGCAGGTAAGACAGGGATAAGATGAATGAGTTCCGAGAGGATGAGGCGAAGCTGGGAGGAGGGGATGGATACGGGGATGTTATAGAGCAACGTGGATACTTCGGTTCGAAGAAATGACGAATAATCATAGGGATTGATGTTGCAAGATGAAGAGAGCGAGAAAGGATCTTGCTAAATGTATGCCAGAAAGACGTAGAGTTGAATTAAGTGATGATTTTATGCTGTCATGAGACCTCCGAAGAGCAAGATAGGAATCACGAATAGACGGAGTGAGCGAGCGGATATCACTTCTGAGAGAGCGGTGATAGGCTTGAAAAGCATGACGGAGTCGACGCTTTGAGAGTAGCCATTAGATGTCAAACCATAGGGCACGGTGCAAGCGACTGTGAGTATGAGGCTTGAGGCGCCAGAAAAGATCGAGTGTTGATTTGAGTTTAGAGTCGAACAGAAAGCTGAAATCGTGAGGAGAGGAATATGTTATTTTGGGAGCGGATATATACGATTTGAGTAAGGCAGAGCGAAGAAAGGCGAGGTTAAGAATTCTCCTAGGGCGACGTAGGATGGTAGGTGTGTGAGCGGGGTGTGGTTTGTGGTGAAATCAAGGGTGACGGGCAAGTGATTGGATAGACCAGGATCGGAGATGGACGGTGAGGTGTAAGCAGCAAAACAATTGGGGACAGCGATGATGTCAAGTGCCCCGCCATGATATGTGTGTGGCAGTGGTGATCAGTTTGTAGTTGTAGTTAGCTAGGATTTTGATAAACTGGATGGAATCGTTGGAAGAGTGACGATCGAAGCGGATGTTGAAGTCGCCAAGAACGAGTGAAGGGATGGATGACAAAGAACAGTGGGACAGGAGGTCCAGAGTGATCAGGCTAGAAGAACGACAAGTGAGCAATTCAAAATAGCAAGGACTAAAAGGGGGAGTGATTTTGCGAAGAGACGCAGGGTGACTGGATAATGCGACAATGACGACATGATTATATAATTTATAGGGGATGTGCTGAGAAGGCGGAAGGATTCGACTTGTGAGTAGCCGGCACAGATCAGACGGCTAATGGAGAGGTCGTCGGAATCTGAGTGCTAGGATTCGGTGAGACAGAAGAGATCTATAAATTGCTTGGTGAATAGGCTGAGTATAATATCGAATTTATGGCGAATAGATCTTGTGTTGAGCTGGCCATGTCGGAAACCGTGTGTGGTGATGAAAGGGTCTTGCGGAGAAGACACTTAGGGGAGATGGAGCGCCATCGAATTTCGGGGCGGGTGTGGACAACTTGAAAATTTCTGTCTGTTTTGGATGGAGAGATGTTCCCCCGTTTTCCTCGCCACAACGTTTTCCCATGGGATGGGAAGTTTTTATGGTGACAGGATCAGTGGGTGGAGAAAGGAAATTGGAAACGACGGGTATATTGAGTGGACGTGTTGGATGTTGATATGTGCTCATTGGAGAGGTTTTGGATTAGTTTGTTGGCACAAAGCCCACAAACTAATCTTGTCATATAGATAAGAGAGAGGATACGGCGGATATCACGGAGAATTTAGTTAGACAAACAGACCTTCTCACGGATGAAGGGTTTAAGGGAAAGGTGATCATCGAAATGGAAGCCTAAGAAAGTGAGATTATAGACTATTGGAATGATTGATAAGTCAAAAAATACAGTGTAGGAGATATGTTAGGTTAACTGGTGAGGATTCACATTTTTTTGACTTGTCAGATTTTATAGCGATATGAATATGAGAAATGCGTTTGTAGATAGAAGAAAGACGGTCGGATGCAGAAATGCCGATATCGTGTATACGATGGCATGGTGCATGAGCATCGATGAGTATGCCATCGTCGTATTTCATCACGTTAAAGGAGTAAGGTTTGGTAAACGGATAGATATTGCCAAGCAGAAGAGAGTAAAGCAAGGGATCTGTTACTGAACTTTATGGTACCCCGCAGAAAATATGGATGGGAAGACATGATGATGAATACTAACATACGCGAAAATAACGGTAGGATAGATATGACGCAAACTATGCTTTGGAGGAGGAATAAAATCCGTAATCATAACGAAAGCGAGAAAGGAGGATATAGTTGTTAACGATGTGGAAGGAGGTAGAGAGGTCGAGGGAGATAAGGACACTATATGGAGCCTTGTCACGATAAATATGTAGTTTGTTGTAAACTTTCATGCATGCGATTTCTGTGGTGTAATTAGAGTGGAACGTTGATTGGAAAGCAGGGTACATATTGGGTGAAAATAGATACCTGTTGATCTGTATTAAGATGGGATGTTTTTAGTGCTTAGAAAGAGGATGGAAGAGTTAAATGGGGTGATAGTTAGAAGGAAGGGAGGGCTCGAGCGATTGTCTTTTAATGAGATGACGAACGATGGGGGATTTCTAGTGTAAACGAAAGATACGACTGCGGATGAACTAGTTAAACATGGTGGTGAGGAAAGGGGATATTGATGAGCACTTGGATTTAAGTATGGGTGTGAGCAGGGGTTAAGCAGGGTAGGTTTTGTTGTATAAGGATATACGGACAGATGAGAGTGGCAGGTGAGGCAGTGAGAAGATGAAAGAGTTCCGGGAGAATAGGGCTAAGCGGAGAATGTCTCATCTGTGTCACAGACATATGATATAGCAGGGTAGAGTGCGATGGGATGAAAATAAGGTGTGAGAGAGAAATGTGGATACTTTGGTTTGGAGAAACTACGAATAATAATAGGGTTTGATATCTCAAGACGAAGAGGAGCGAGAAAGGATAGAGCTAAAAGTATGCCAGAGAGACTTAGAGTTGGACGAAGTTATTATTTTATGATGCCGGAAAATTTGCAAAGACTTATTTATTTCAGAACGTTTCGACTTTCGGCTTTATTAATTTTATAGTTTTATCTCTTAGTTTTTTTTCAAAACTTAAAAATTTACGAAAAACACCTAAAAAGCAAATTTACTGAACGATTGCGCAAATATATGAAATTGTATGACGGATTTATTCTGCAAGTAACCGTTCAAATGACAGAGATCTTTTCATCCATATTGTTAAAGGTTTTCCGTGTTTGTGTCAGTGTATATAATGCTTGCTGCTTTTTGTTAGATAAAAGCCTTTATGTAACAGCAGTGTTTAGGTAAAAGCCTTCAGGTAAAAATCTTTAAATAAAAGCCGATCTTGCGAAAGCTGGCACAGAGGACATTCAATAATAATGCTGGAATAATTCACGAGAATGTACCATATTAGCCATCACTAATCTCGCGAAGTGCCTCGAAGACATCTTTTATAAAGGAAATGGATCAGTTCTGTGTTATTGAGCTGCCGCATTAGCTGTGAACAAATTATTTTAATCAAATAATTAGATTGTATTTTAAATTAGTGTCGACCTAATGCTGCATTATAAAAAATATTGAAAAAAGTGAGCATAACTGATTTTTAAAATTGTGTATTTTGTATTTTTATTGTTAGTTACTTGATGAATAGGGTAGTAACAGACAATCACTAAGGACAATTTCATTGCATGTCTTCTATGCTGCCGTTCCGCTTGTCCATTTATCAATCGCTATGATGCTGATTGACAAAACTAATAATATATAGTGTATTGAAAGTAGGCTAAGTGTTGCATCACCACAATCATTGATTTATCAATATTGTTGTACTCTTACAGCTGTAAAGCGAATAGATATTCATCATACCTATATGAATACTAGAATTTCAACTCGCTCACGTTCATTGTCTTGATGAACAACGCTTACACGATTCTGTTTATTCAATTAATTTAATTGAAAATAGTAATACAAGTTCTATTGAACAGTCACTGTTTTGACGATTTGTGCTGGCTGTTATATAAATACAGTCAATTTAGAAGTAATGCTTGACACACACTAGAATGGTACTGTACGTTGTTTGCCTTGTTTAATGTTTCCCTGATCTAATCAGTGTTAGCTATTTTTTGATAATTAATGAATGTATAATAATTAATTATTATACAATAATTATTGCAATTATTTATTCTCTTTATAATTATTTTTAATAATTATAAAGAGATTATTCTATAATATCTCTCTCTTTTTTTGTATTTTTAGGATAAATTTTTCTAGTTTATTGAAATTGACTAGTTAATGAATAGCGACCTAATGAATAGAGAGAGATAATTAGGTTTGATGATGATATAGGGTTAGTAAAAGATGTCACCACAGAGAGCAGTATAATTTAGTTTTGAATGGATATATTGTTTTTCGATACCGATCCGAACATGACTGGAATTAGTAAAATTAGTGGAAAGACTGATGCAGTTACTGATGACTGCAGTAACATCAGATTTATGTTATAAACTGATACTCGTGATAGAACGATATTTTTTGTTGACCCTTAATATTTTAATAAAATCTATATATTCATATTTTAATCATCACCCTTTATGGTTAATAGAATTTTAAATTATTAATAATATTTTATTTATATTATAATCCCATTTTCCTTCTAATAAATGAAAAATGGCTTTATTTGGTTTTATAATGCTAAAATTAAAAAGCTACCGTAAAATAAAGTTCAAGTAACTTGTTCACTAGATTTGAGCTGATAATTCTCATAGAATAGTAGACATATATCATGATCGGCTGCAAAGTAATGTGTAATAAGATCTTATTTAATAAAAATTCAAAGTATTTTCCAAATAATCGTACTAAGCTATCTCGTACATCGCTAACTTGATAATCAGGATTATTGAAAAATTATTGCAAAATAGTTTATCAACACATTCAATACACTTAATACACTAATACACTTCAAGTAAAAGTATAGAACAGATTATTTAGCAATACTTGATTAGTTATGACTTTATAGACAGCAGTCATTTTGCATTTTTTAATTAAAAAGCTCGGGCGATTTTTCATATAATCAGATATAAGGTACCATAGTTCACGTATATTAAATTATTCATGAATTTAATATAAGGATAAATAAAATAATAACATAATTAATAATTAAATAATAATTATAAATCAGTTAATAATTTTTACAACATTTCATATAACTTATATCAAATTAAATCAGCTAACTGAGTCTACGTATTGTTATATAATTATAAAATAAACAAGCAACGACCTCAAAAAATATTTCTTAAAGGAATTTATAAAAAATTTAATGATCGTCTTGTTTGTATCAAAATTAAATGCGTTCAAACTTAACTAACGGCTATTGTTAATATATTTGATAAATACTTGCGTACATACAAGACCTTAACTATATATTGTTGAACCGTTGTCAAATGAGGTAAAGACAAACATTAACGCATTTAAGAAAATTGCGTAATCTATTTAAAATGTGATCGTAACTTATATATATAATAAACAAAATACGTAATTAAAAAATATTATATATACAGCTACATACTCGTTACTTGATAGTAAAGTATTATTTTGTTTTTTTAACGCGTGATATTCATCGTTTGCTAAGATTTGGTAGTTCATGAACAAAGTTATTGACTGTTTATCAGATTTGCCAATTAAATACAATATTTTTCTTGTAAAAGTTGGTTTGAAGCAACCACAATTTTAAGAAAGGTAACTTCTCAACTCACTTTTATTCGTGTTAGTAAATCTGTATATCAACCTTATTTTATGACTTTAATTTTCTTCAAACACTTTTGTCACATAGCATTTTGTCATCGTACATAAGTAGATTTAATTTACTCTCTTTGCCTTTTTTAAGAAATCGCTAAAATTTAAGCGATAACTAAAATTTAAATGATAATGTATACATGTGTACTGTTTTGTATGCTGCATTATCGATTTGAACGACTTAAAATCTGTATTAATCAATTCCTTTCATTTACATACCAATATTATACATTTAAAGTAATTTTCAAAAGATACTATATAATACGAAACAGGTTATACTTTGTGTTACTTAACTCCGGATCACATTTTGCCTGGTCGACACCTTATTACGCAAATGATATAAAATACTATATTTTCTATTTAATATTCTTTCGGTTGAACTCTTTATTGAAGTTTTACTTATTGACGTCCAATTATCTATTGAATTCATTAAAACCGGTGACCATAAATATGTATAATTTAAGAAATCCACATCAAATGATAATAGTATATACCAACAGTACATTTTTAATTACGAAAAATATTTCACTGCAGTTCTAAACTTGCTATTTTTATAAATCTATAATAGGTCTTCTAGTTATTTTAAATGCACATTAAAACCATTTTCTGTCTATATGAATAAAATAATGAAAGTAATTAAAGCACATTTCAAAAAATATTGCAAGGTAATCGAAATTAATACTGGTATAAAACACTATTTCAGTATTAATTCTACAAAAGAATTTTTAGAACAGACAAAAGGAATAAATTTTTCAAAATATAAATACATACGATTTTAGTACGCTTTATACAAATCTAGATTTAGTAGATATTAAAGAAGCGTTAGTAAAATTAATTAATCTTATATTCGGAAAAAGATATACATATATATGTTATAATAATTATAACGCCTATCTAACAAAAATTAAACCATCAAGTAAATATAAATATATGGATAAAATTGAATTATTAGAATCCTTAAAAATTTTGATTAATCAAAATTATTTAAAAGTAGGTATTTATACTAGTAAAAGCTGTTCCAATGTGATATAATATTAGCTTAATAATAGCCGACTTTAAAAAATAAATCTAAATTATATAAAGATATGAAATATATGTTTCGATATATTGATGATATATGTATTTAACTCTAATAACTTTTAGAAATATATCCATCCTGATATGTATTTAAATTTTTAAATATCCAGAAACTGTCAGATATAGTTGAACGACAAGAAAAATCATTTCGATATTTCGCTAGTAACTACTAGCATCTTCAGAAAATGTTAATTTTCTGAAGATGCTAGTAGTTACTAGCGAAATATCATCAAAATGATTTTTCTTCTCGTTCAACTATACCTGATTGTTTTCCTGGATATTTAAAAATCTAATAATTTTTATTAAATAAGTTAACAAATTTATCCAGGTATCCGTATTCTTAACAAAACCAATATTAATGATAAAGAAGGTATATATCTTAATATGAGCATTAACTTAAGATCAATTAAGACTATTGTTAATTTATATCGTATTGATGATATATTTAAATTTACAATAAACATGTTTAAATAAGCGTTCATGGATATTATATAATATTAAATATATTTTTAGGATGTTAAATTATTATTAGAGACCACCAAATAAGAAATTCTGTCATTTATTGGTTATTCTTCAACAGTCATGCTGATCGGCATTACCCCAGCATATCACGTCACAATGCATCTTGGCTATCGTAAACAAGCAGACGATGTCAGTGCTATTTCAACACTTATCCGTAACTTGATCTCAATAGCACAATCTGCATACGTGCGCTGGAAGACCTTGCCATTAGTGTAGCCATTGTTTCGATCATTTTTTGCTCTAGGGCGGATTCCTTCGAACGTTAAGAAGACTAATGATTCAAATCTTGCATGTTCTACCAATGACACCCTCTCACCGTATTTAGCAATTTTAAGTTGATCGTGCTATTCGAACGTCGATAATTCGAGGCGAGTTGCGCCTGATACCAGTCGTACATAATATGCAATCGTATACAAGTCGTCTATAATACATTAAATTAAAAATGTCATAATATTGAAAAATTATCAGAATATGTAATGATTTTGATTTTTTTCAAAATCACTCGAATAATTTAATCGATACATATTTTAAAGTGGGTTACTATAAAAATAAAATCAAACAGAAAATAGTTAAATATATAAATCAACTAAATATTATTAAAAATAAATTTAAACTCTTAATCGGAAAAATTTTATGGATAATAAACAATATGCTTTGTATTATATATTGGAAATTTTATCAAAGTAAATACATCATTATCATGCATTTGGCCATGCTGCTATGTTAAGTCAAGAATAGGGGCCGAAACCTAAAAACATAGCATTTCCTCCTGATGACCTTTAATAATTATTCTGATACATTGTCTATTATTTATTAGTCAATTCATAAAAATTGATTTTTATTTTAAATTCTAACTTTATATAAATATAAATAATATAAAATTTTATATAATTATTTATTATTATCTATTTTATTTAGCATTATTTTTAATTTATTTAAAATAATGTATAAAATTCGTAGTCAGTTAGCCGATCTGATTATTATATTTACATAAAGCTATTGTATGACTGATCATTCCTGTTGTCAATGCTATGACATTAGACTATCGAGATTAGTGTGGCTTTACCTGTTTAAATTCAATGATGAATTTAACTTATCAAGGGTAATAATAATCGTCGACGCTTGTCATGTATAGCATAAGAAAACTTTTCAGAGTATGTTGCTTCCTGTAGAAAAGGTCAGTTAGCAAGGTGGTATGTGTACTTTGGACGTTTGTAATGATCACATTCTTTTTGTCTCGTTCTCAACTGAGACTACTGCAAATAGATCTATAGAATGACTGTATAGTATACAATGATAGCATTTGCGAATATAATGATAGTATTTGCGAAATAACACATTTTTATAAATTTGCCTTTGCTTAAACTTACAACCTTGTAATTTCTTTAGCAATCGTCTACCGATTCAGCTGCAAAGTAAAATTTAAATATGCAATCAAGAAGTTATAAAACCAATGCTTTTAATATTTTAAAGCACCTCACCTGATTATAGTAATGTGATGATTAAGAAGAAATGACTAATATATTGTATCATTTCGGTTAATATATATTTATCAAAAAGTATACGAATCTGAGTCAAATGTAAAAGCTGACAAGACATAAAATCTAATCGCAAGTTACTCAATCAATTTAGTTTCAATTATAAATCTAAATATCCAACTATCCAGATAATGATTATTTTAAATATAGGAGACACGTTTATGATGAATGGTTTTTACGCTAATAATTCGAATGTGAGTCTAATCAATTTCTTTAACTTAAAAGTATTTTCTGCCAGTTATATGATATATACAACTAGTCAATAAAGACTAAAAACTGCATAATTAATAATTATCAATTTTTCTGCCCATCTGCTATGTTCTGTCGATGAATTAGGGCCGAAACCTGATAGCATAGCAGTTCCTCCTGATGACCTCTAATTCTTATTATGATACAACGTCTGTTATTTATATTAGTCAATTCATAAAAATGACGTTTATTTTAAATTTCAATTTTAAATTTTAACTTGATTTAAATTATAAAAAATCTTATTTAAAATTATTAATTATTTATAATTATTTATAATTTAATTATTTATCATTACTTTTAATTTATAAATAATATAAAATTCACAAACTCATTAGCTGATCTGATTTCTAATTCTCATGATATTTTCCGAATCGTCTTTATTTTTAAATCTTGTACGATTTATTAAATTTATTAAAATCATCACTGATATTTTTCTTGTCTATAATAGAACGCAATGTGTACTGGACATGAAGGCAGAGATTTGTTTCATGATCACAATAGAGTTTCGCAGGTATAGTATTTTTAATACATTATTTTCTTAGGTTTGTTCTCATTGATACTAACTAAATTTTATTGAGTTAAAAGTTCAAAATCAGTACCTTGTAATGCAGTAATCTTTATTTCTTTTATATATGGTTCTCCAAAGATCAACTTTTATGACCTGTGATAAAATTCGATTCACCCTGTCTGTTTATGTGTGCGATGCGATTGAAAAACGGGTGTTCTAGTTTATTATTTTAAGGATCTGTATAAATTTCAAAAATTATCGGAACACTGGCGACGATTCATTTTTGTAATATTAATATTCATTTTAATATGATTTTAATGCAAATATATTGGGCTTTATGCTTCTCATATTTTGTTCAAGGTTTCAGAGTTCAAGGTTTCACAGTTTCAGTTAATGTTTCAGTTGATCTATCGAGAGTTTGATTGATTAGAATTGTTTATTAATTACGACTTACGCTTTGCTTTTAAATGCACTACTCTAATAAATGTATTATATATAAATGAGCTAGAAAGCCTTTGTCTACGCACTGAGAGCATGAATTTAAAACATGAATTTAAAAATACTACTTGGAATCAATATCTTTGATTGCATGTTCCTTGCTCATATACTTACAATTTTATAACAACTATTTACGATAAGAAGGTAGCATCGTCAGCGTTCCTACGATTATTGAAGTCTATACTGCCCCTGTTGAGTCTCTGTATTTTCATTTAATGCTCAAACAAATTAAGTGATGTCACTGCATTCGACATAGTGCTTATCGAATAGTTTTAATGTAAATTTAGTTACGACTCTTGCTTATTAATTTTGATATGCAGGATTTAATTAAATTATCAAATGCATATAAAGTAATTTGAAAATAACGCGCTTTTATTTAATTATGTGTTTGAATATGAGGGTTTGTCAGAATGTTGAGTTTTAATTGGATAAATTATATTGTTTGTTCTCTTTCAAATAAAGTAAATGAAAAAATAAAGATTCAAATATAGATATTACTCACGAGGTTGCCCCAATAATATCAATTTTCAGTTATTTACATTAATTTTGATTGTATATGCAGCTACGTTTTAAAATATATGTAAAATTTACATATATGTAGAAATTCAGTTGAGACAACTATTTTATTCAATTTCTTGCCCGGCCAAATGTGAACAAATGCTATTGTTTAAACTACGAAAGGAAGAGACAACAGTGGAGCTGTATCATATCTAACCTATCTGATTGCTAGCTTAGAAATTAATTGATTCAGTCATTTTTCAAATTTGTATAATTTTAAAGGCTTTTTCATTCTAATCAAGTACATGAGCGTTGCTATTGTTAATCAACTTACTTTAATTGGCATGGGAATTGGCAGTTGTATGAAATTATTCTGTTTGATCTATTATATTAATTTTTTGTTTATATTTTATTTCGAACTAAGAAGCAAATAACGTTGATTTTTCAAAATTTTATTAAGGATAAATTTAATGATTGATAATATTTAGATTCAAAATATTTTGGAAAACAAGATTAACAAAAGACCAGATCGAAAATACCTCATTCAGAACCATATTCTAAATGGTAAGTTTTTTATTGTGCTATTATTTGAGTATTAAATAAGAAGAGTCTAGGAGATCAACTACGAAATTTAATTTCAGGATGCAGCTAAAGTTTTACAATTGAAAATTTAATTTTAGTTTTATTAAAATGATAATTGCTGCATCTTATTAAATATTCAATTGACATGTATTTGTGTTTCTGAAAATTTCACAATTAAATTATACTCCTATTTTAATAATTATTATCATATTTTAAGCAAGATCACTTTGTAATTTTTGCCAAAAATGTATGAAATTTTTATTTTTATACAACCTTCCCTGATGCTCTCACTATCAAATATCCCTTTTGATAATGCAGTTACTGTCATGCCGATTACTTGAATGCTAAGTAATCATGCACATTCGGATCGATATATCTTAAAGATCGATTTTAATTTTGATTTTAATGTAGATTTTTAATTGTTTAATTTAATACGCACAATTTTAATTTAGATATTTATTCAGTAGTAAACTGAAATTCTTAATCAATCCAATGTATAATTTTATAATGTAACTTATATTTTTTTGAATGTTCTTTCTTCGCTTTTGTAGATACTCATGTAGCACCTTCTCTGCAGGTTTATGAACAGTCATTAAAGCGAGCTCGTCTTGCTGATAACCTCAATGATAAGTTACTCAAGCGACCTGGTCCACTGGAGCTTGTTGAACACAATATTCTTCAAACAGATCCTATTGTAAAAGAAGTACTTCGGGGTGAGTTTATAAAATATTTGCTTTTATATTTTTAAAGTTTAATTGAAATTAGTTTGATAAAAAATAAAGTCTACGTATTTTATGTATGTATACACTCACAACTGTAATTTCCTATTTATGCAAATTCATCTATATTTACATTATTAGCCTGTAATATTGTTCAATAAATGCTCAAAAATCAAATTTCACAAGTACGTACAAACAAAATTACAAGTATATGCTCATATATATGTAGCGATATTTCAGCTATAGCTTTGTTATATTTTTTATCTGATGAAACGATCCAGTTTTTCGATAAAAATATGTCTCTTGGAATCTTTGACTGCTTTGAAGTAATTAAACTAACTAACTAAACATTATAAACACAAATGAAGAATAAATAAAAACGTTTAACGCACCAGTTGATGCAATAATCTTTAAAGCCGCTCTCCCATAATGATAGCAATTTGTATGATTAATTCTAAAAACATTTTATGTGTTAGAATAATATATTACACCAGATAATCAAATTTCATCAGAAAAAATACATCCTTGGTATGTATTTGGAGCCCCGCTGTCATGTTAAATCGAGAAAAAATGGCCGAAATCTGATAACTTAGCCGTTCCTCCTTCTGATTGTCTCTAATACTAAGTTATAAAAATCTTAATTTATAAACATCTGGATTATAAAAATCTTAAGATTATCAAATATTTTTTTTAAATTTATTTACAATACAAAATATGGATACTCAGTTAACTTGTTTGATCATTTACAATAAATAAAGTATCTATTAATCAGTTATCTGTTTATTACATAGTTTAGAATTACGCTTATGTTCCGTTGTATCTTTATCGACTATCGGCATAAAATTTAATATGTTTCATCAAGTTTTAAGTATTGTCAACCAATCAAGCAAATTATTAACATACAACTTTTCTCTGTAGTTTTTATCATCTACCAAATGAGGGTGTTAATGTTGTTAGCATTTACATTTGCGTTAGAATGTTAACGAAGATTTTAATGTTAATTTATTGATTGATTCTGATTTTTTATTGTACATTTTTGAATATATACAATATATACTGACGGCAATGTAAATAAACCAAATCATTTTTTTATTAAAAATATGCTTTTGTGATGTTTTTGAACATTTCAAATCACGGCAATTGATTGTTGTTTTATAAAATAGGTTTGTGCATATCGTTGTTCGTAATCTGTTAGACAAGTATAACACGCTATTTACAAATAGGAAATATACTTTTGTGTTTTGTAGTATTGCCAACTGTACAAAATAATTTCCTAAATAAAAATAAATTAGAAATAAGCTTGTTTACATCAGTGTAATGTTTATGTATGTAGTAGTTACGTTGTTTGTAAATAATCATATTGAATAAATATATATTTAAATATACATATTTAAATATATTTATTACATATAGATAAATAATATATAATAACATATTAAATATATTTTGATTAGAATACAAGTAGCTTTAGTCGGAATAAGTACAACTAATCTAAGAACATTGACTTGTAAATTATAAGCGAAACTATTTACCAAATTATTACTAATTTGCATTTATATCCATAATTTTGTGATAATTCAATGGATTATCGATAGATTGCGATAATTCAATAAATTAATTCAATAGAAGACACAATTTGATATTTTACTGACTAACCAGCATAATCATAAATTGGAGTTAAAACACACAATTGCAAAACTATGTATACAGTAAATAAAAAGTAAAATTCGCCATTGTTTATTATTTTTATTTTGATTCTTCTTTATCTTTCACGCTCATATAGAAATAAATAAAAGCAAAAACACAAATCGAATCCAAATTACAATTAAATTTACAATTTACTTAAATTGTAAATTCGCTCAACAGGAATTATATTGAATGTTGTTCATATATAAATAAGTAAATACATAATACATACATAATAAATATATAAATTAGTAAATATATTGATAATTATGCAGTCCACAATGCTCTAATGATATCCTCTCAACGAGGAAAATGATTAGTTTCTAAGCTATTCATAGTTATACGTTTTGCTGTTAATAAGACATTATTTTTGAGCTTGTATGAATTTTAAATGACGTAGCCACTGATCGTAGCCATTTTTTAGATCATAAACATTATCCCGTTATATACAATATTTAGTTTTGTCTTTCATAATTAATTAAATAAATGACGGTATAAATCGTTTTATACACAACCACAATAGCTGCAGAAATACAACCAATCTTGCACTGCATGATAAAAAGATCGCGAAAAGAATCTTTTCGCGTTCTGGTTGCAACAAAGTTTTCTAATGGAAAACTTTGGTCAATGTTTAAAAAAGAGAATAATACCGAATAGTGTTAAAAAATAAATATATTCTACTGCAAATAGTTGATAATGTTCCATTGTTGATATAGAATTATTGGAATTATTGGAAAATTACCTAAGTAATTTTCTGATGTTGCTAAAAGTGGTCAGCGAAATATAAAATAAAATTTCCCATTTTTTTCACCTCCAACAAATTCTTTATCTTCTACTGCGGTCACCATTATTTTAAGACTTTGAACCAGAACATTAAGTTTTCCAAAGCATTCGTTTTGTCAAAAGAGAGGAGATACTAGCTTTAGAAAATCCACGCATTCTATTTTTACCTTAGAACAAATATAATTTAATGTATATCATTGGTCGAACTATAATTTAAAATTAAATTATAATCAATTTCCACCTTCAATCTTTTAATTGCATGGTTTTTATCAGTTTTTATGCTGCCAGTTATTTAGTAAACTATTAAATAAATTTTCTTATTCTTGTCTTGATGTTCATCAATTTAGTTACCAATTTGTATGCTATGAGCTTGGTGATATTAACAATTTATTTCTCGAATTTTGTAGGCCAATCGAGCTAAATCAATATAATTTGAAATATGATTTGTATTGAAAATTCACAAGATAATTTTACAGGATTCTGCTTTTGATTATTTAGATGGCCTTATACCCTACGAAAAAACCACCGCAGTATTACATCAAGAACGTTTACATGCAGCATGCATGTATTTTGATTATTATCCCGTGATATCAGAAAGTTCCAATAATGAACAGCACCATGAACTCTCTCTTAATAAAGCAAGTGATCATCAACAAAGCAGCAGCAGCCAACAACAATCGAGCAATTATTCAGTCAATCAACACCATCATCAACGCAAGTACAATCAGCATTTGCAGAGCGATACCGTAATTATTCCAGATCGCGAACAAGGATACAACTCATCGCAGATTGCATGGATAAACACTCATGATTTGTATAACCAACATAATAACAACAATGATAAAAATCACTGTCGAAACTATTTTGACTTGTATAAATTATCGACAGAAGAAAATTATGATAATCAAGAGTTGCATGTAAATAAAGAACGAGACCAATTTGATGAAGTCAGACATTCTCTGACTCACTCGGTTGTTAATCGCTCGGATACGACGAAAAAACGAAAAGCACGTGAAATTAACGTCGAATGTCATCCCGTTAAGGCGAACAGCGCTAATGTCGTCAGCAAGTCAAATAATTTAATTCCAGTGAATGCGCTTTTTCCAGTAACACCACCACCAACAACAACAGCAAGTACCACAATACCTTTTAGTAAAACCACCAATATTAGTCGACATAAACCTCTTGTATTTCATGAATACAATGGACCGACGATCGCTTCTGATGTTGTCCGTGATTCATTGCGACCAACATCTAACAAAATTAACTATGAAATTAACAATCAATCATCTACCAACCATAAGCAAAAAAATGACATAAATTCTAACCGATCAATGTTTGATTTCTATAAGATATTACTTCATCAGCAGAAGATATTTCTACATTTGGTTCAGCATTTTCAGCTATCTGCTGATATGGCTGCAAATTGTGTGCGCAAGCACGAAAGCTTACATCGAGATTGCCAAGCAGCTGCTGGAAAAGACAACTACTACTTAAATTGTGAGTATACGTTCTGTGTTTGAATAGCCTCGAATGCTTATCAAATGCAGTTTTTATTGAAAAATTAATAGAAATGTTTGACTCGTTGTTTAGAACAGCATCGCGGATATAGTCCACCAACAGGACTTTCTCAATGTCGTGACATAAGAAGATAATTTGACTTGGAAATATTATTTTATATATTTAAAGGATATGCTTTTAATATTATTAAAAACTATATTGTTTCAATATTCAAGGTAATTTAGCGTAACTTGTTAATTTTACGAATAACCGAGCTCAAAAGGATAACGAATATGTTCGGTAGGAGATAAAGGACTTTTATAAAAGTATTGTATCAGAACTGTAAAGGTGAACGATATTAGTTTCTAATCCAAGAAATGAGCGAAGGTATCGGCAATACATGACATGCACTTAAAAGATAACATGTGTTTTTACAGATATGTGTTTTCTTGACAACAGGCAAAAAACTTGGTTAACCCATTCAATAAAAAGCTTAAAATCCCCAGGCTTAAGATTAAAACGCCAGAAACAGAAGCAAGTATTGACTTTATGAACATTTGATGCTCTAGGATTCACAGGATTGTTAGCTATTGACGTTTTGATTTTGTTGTCACATAGTCAACAGATCCTTCATAGGCTTAAGTTCTGGATTTGCTTCTCTTAGGCTATTATGTATGTTCGATGAAGCGTTATTTCCAAAACAGAATCGTTTTATCACGGTTAAACATTTATTGCGGTACGTAGCCTTTTTATTTTAGGATATTTTTGAATGGATTGACAAATTTGTCGGCTGTTCTAATGTCTGAACTTAGAGCTTCTCCATCTCAAACCAACTACGATATGTCTTTAATTTCTTTGATATAAGATCTGTTCAATTCCCCAGCCTCACTCAATACTCGCCTTAAGTATCAATATATAGCGCTGGTATTCTCACATGCTGTGGTTTTGGTGATCGTATCGCCCGCAATTTTCATATTCTTTATCTAAGCAAAATGCGCTCTCTATATATTCCCGGGTAGGCTTCGGTCTCCCCTTTGTTTGATGGATTTATTTTGCTTAATAATTGGTGATATCGTAGACATGTTTCGCCAATATTGCTCAGTTGGATCGCCAACATGTCAAGTTTATGTTTTTCTGTGATTTCTTGCTTTAATTCTAATATAATAATTATTTTCCTTTTTTCACCACTACTCACGCTAACATTTTTGAGATCCATAATAATGGAATGAAGAAAAAGAATAAAATAACACAAAAAAATTTCACTAAGAAAGTAAAAGTCAATAAATAATAGGAGAGACTTACCAAGCGAATCATCTCTCGTTGGAATTGTAAACTAAATTCTAGATTTCGTCTTTAGTATTGCCTTTATAACTTGCTTACTACTAAGCGTTGACGTCGTATGTTGAGAGGTTCGTAGGTTTAGGCTCTCGTATGTCCATGCCTTAACGTAGTTACTCGCACTTTATTACTCCACATCATTACTCGCACTTATTATGCTACTCGCTCTTCATTATTCAATATCATTGGAATCACGCCAGCCTTGTAGAATAAAGCATGTATCACGTCCACCAATGCTTCACACTAACATATTTAAGCTTGCATATTTGACGCTGCTTAATGCTATATTGCAGCAATGGCATTTTGAAATTATTAATTTGTAAATGTAATCTAAATGTTTTCAAAAGGCATGTTGTGTTAACATCCTTCATTGATTCGAACTCAAAGTATTTTGCATTATACTCAGACGTTCGTCTGTTGCTGGTTTTATCAGTGATCTTGTAGTTCTTGTCTTTTATCAATTTCAAAGACTAATCTTAAAAATGCTAATTGAATTTTTTGATTTTTTATATCTAAATATAGTTTCATCCATTAAGATCATTTAAGGCTTGTTGACAACAAATATATCGATTGTTTGGTACACACGTAAGTGCATATCTAAACGCCAGTTTTGTGAGTACTCCAAAAATACCGCATTTTAATTTCTGAAACCATTTTGCGCCGGATTTGCATCTAAAGCAGTAACTGAAGTTAGTTTTTAAAATGAACAAATGTAATATTATTCATCAAGCATATGGATTCACTATTAATAAACTAATCCGTTTCTGCCGGAAAATTAATTTACTTTCTGCCGTAGGTTTCATATGTAATGAGATGTCGGTTGCAAAGATGACTAGCTTGAATGTAATAGTAACGATAATTAAATGCAAATATAGCGAGATAAAGTTTAAACTTGACAAGATTGAATTAAAAGTAAATTGTCTCAATTACGCGATTGAAGTCGGAAGCTACTTGAATTAAATTTAATAGTATTGCTATATAATATAATTGGGATGATATCAAATTAAAAATTGGCTAGTTACAATGTTAAAACTACGAAATATTGAATGCAATAGTGACAAGATTGAATAGATATTGATGAGGAAATTAAAGACAGACTTAACGAGTGTTAGTAATATAAATTATAGATCTTGAATGCATTGGTAACAATGTTGAATTCAATATTGACGCAATAATCATTTCATTGAATTCAGAGTTACTAAATATATATTCATTTTTTGCGATATTAAGTTCAAAAATTTCCAATCTAAGTAGGAAAATTATTTGTTTAGTTTTTATAGCCTCGATGTTAAAGAATATGCGCAATTTGATTATTTCTATCAACCGTTTTTGTGTAATCATTTGTAATTTAACAACACTTTTGACATTTTGTATTTGATTTTATCATTTTACTTATGCTTTTAATAATTTAGCGTCTAACGATACGGAAGAAATTAATCAGTGTGAAGTTTGGCTAGCACTTAAACAATTACGAGTAACTGATTTGCGTGCACATTGTCGGAAGCAAGGCCTTGTTGTGGGCGGTACAAAAGACGAACTTATTCGAAGAATCAGCGATCATGCGCGCGATAACCAATCATCCACATCACAATGCATATCATCCCATTGCTCTCCGACATTACCATGTAACAAAAGTAGCAATCAGGAAGAAAATGACGGTAATATGTGTATATATTAATAGTTTGGCTTTTAAAATATGATTAACATATTATATAATTTTTATAGCGCATTTGATGATTTATGTTAATTTCGGACATCCAACCTTATTGAATCATCTAATAACGACGTAGACTATTTTCCTTATTAATTAAATTATTTTGAGTTACATAAACTTTGTTTTTTTATAAGCTACAAAGTTACACAAATTATATAAAGTTAGTAAGTTTCAAAGGTTTTTCATTTATTTACAAAAACTTATTTATTAATATTATTCAGGGAGTTTAAACATCGAAAGGAATAATAAAATAAGAAATTATTTTATAATAATTTATAAAATAAGTTGATAAAATTAGTTTAGTCTGAGTCAACTAAACTAGGTGGCGAAACCGAAAAAGCAACGTTAAAAATTATGACTTAAAAGTTACATGTACTTAACCATATTGGAAAAATACATAAGTACTAATGATTTCATTTTTAGATCTTTTAAATGTTAACAGAAAAAATTGTATAGTTTGTGATGTTATAAATAATAATTGTATTGTAAGTAATACGACAAACAAATGTTTTTCATTAAATATTAATATCAATTGTAACTGCAATACCTCAGGTGTAGTGTATCTAATACAGTGTGCATGTGGCTGTTAAAAATTAGGTTTAGTGAACACATATATAATATACAGCATAATAATCAAACTATATTTCATAAACATATGAGATTAATAGGACATGATATTAAAAACTGTAAATTATTTATTTTAGAACATATTATCGAAGAAAACATTTCAATATTAAATCAAAAACTATTAGAAAAAGAAGATTTTTGGATTAAAACGCTTAATTCCATGTACCCATTAGGATTGAATGACGTGGTACAAGGAATTGGCAGAAGTAGTATAATACATAATAAACAACTATATTATAATAATCCGGTTAAACGCAAACCAAGAAGTCATGGTGATAAAAGGAATAGGAAAAATAGAGTTAAAAATATTAAAAAAGATATGTATATAAATGAACAATTAGAAATATTAAAACAACTTTTAAGTGATAATAAGCTAAAAGATCTTTATGTAAATATAAGAAGTTTTTCTAAAGATATCATATGTTCAATAAATCAAAAATTAATTAACGACTATGATAGGACTAAGTTGTATAATAGACAGTTATTGTAATACAAAATACTATAATCGTACAATAAATGTAAATAATAACAATAGAAAATATACATTAACCATAAACTTCATTAATAAATGTATAGATAACATAAATATAGCCGGACTTTTAAATAATTCTAAAAGTAAAGAAATAATAAGGTCAGATTTAAGTAAATATATTCCTAAAATAAGTATAAATTCCTACCACCATTAGGACGAAAAATTTGTAATTTTAATAAAGAATTAAAATCAATATGTAACGATAATATTAGAAACATAATGGAAACAGAATGCAATTGTAAAAGTCTTAGTTTTGATAAAATAAATGAACATATATGTACCCATAATCTAGAATTAATTGAAAATTGTGAATTAAGAAAGCTGATATCAAAAGATTAAATAATAACAACGACAAAAATAAAATTTACAATTCGTTATATAATAACTTAAATGATTACTTTAGTAAGCTGATTAATAGTGAAAGCTCGAATATATCTAAGATAAAAATTTGGAAAGATTATATATTTGATAAAATTAAAAATAAAATGAAAATAACAAACAATTATAAAAGGAAAGATAAAATTAATAAAGATATGTATAAAGAACTTACTAAATTAAAGGATAACTATATAATAACAACTATTGATAAAGCTTGTAATAACTTTGTATTTATATGCAAAAAGCTTGTAATAACTTTGTATTTATATGCAAAAAGCTTTATTATGATATACTAATGAAAGAGGTTAATTCTAATGATTTAAATGTAAATCCAACATATGAACGTAGTGAGTTGAGTTTTGAAACAATTATTACAAGTCACTGTTCTATAATGAATAAAAAGGGTATAAAGGTTGAATCAGATAATAAAACTATACCTATATTATATTGGAATCCAAAATTACATAAAAATCCAATAAAACCTAGGTTCATATGTAGTGCGTTTAAATGTACATTAAAACCACTTTCTGTTTATATGAATAAAATACTTGAAGTAATTAAAGCACACTTCAAAAAATATTGCAAGGTAATCGAAATTAATACTGGTATAAAACACTATTTCAGTATTAATTCTACAAAAGAATTTTTAGAACAGACAAAAGGAATAAATTTTCAAAATATAAATACATACGATTTTAGTACGTCTTTATACAAATCTAGATTTAGTAGATATTAAAGAAGCGTTAGTAATAATTAATTAATCCTTTATTCGGAAACAGATATACATATATATGTTATAGTAACTATAATGGCTATCTAACAAAAATTAAACCATCAAGCTAAATATAAATATATGGATAAAATTGAATTAATAGAATCCTTAAATATTTTGATAAATCAAAATTATTTAAAAGTAGGGACATCTATATTTAGACAAGTAAAAGGTGTTCCAATGGGTGGTAATAGTAGCCCAATTATAGCTGACTTGTTTTTAAGCTTTATAGAATATGAATTTGTTCATAACTGTGTAAAAACTAAATCTAAACAATATAAATATATGAAATATATGTTTCGATACATTGATGATATATGTGTATTTAATTCTAATAATTTTTATTCAATTAGTGAGCACATTTATCCAGAAAGCCTTATTCTTAACAAAACCAATATTAATGATAAAGAAGGTGTATATCTAGATATGAACATTAAATTAACATTAACTAAAACTACTATTAATTTATATCGTAAAGATGACATATTTAAATTTACAAGAAACATATTTTTGCATGAGCATTCATGCATACCATATAATATAAAATATAATACATTAAATAATGAAATTTTAAGAATTGCAACAATATGTAATGATATTGGCTTTCTTCAAAATCATTTAAATAATTTAATAGATACATATTTTAAACTAGGTTACTATAAAAATAACATCAAGCAGAAAATAGTAAAATATATAAATCAACACAATAATATAAAGAATAAATTTAAACTCTTAAGTGGCAAATTTTTATGGATGGATAATAAATAATATACTTTGTATTAGAATAAGATACTAGATAGTTTTATCAGAGGAAATACATCATTAGCATGTATTTGGCCCCGCTGCTGTGTTGGTTAGATTAATTAGGGCCGAAACCTGATAGCATAGCAGTTCCTCCTGATAACCTCTAATTCTTATTCTGATACAACGTCTGTTATTTATTAGTCAATTCATAAAAATGACTTTTATTTTAAATTTCAATTGTTTATTATAACTTGATATAAATTATAAAAAATCTTATAATAAATATTTTAATTATTAAATTTTTAACATTATTATGTTTTCTTTATTTTTTCATTAAATTAAATAAGTAGACTCAGTTAGCTGATTTGAATTGTTCACAAATTTCGACTATTGCAATAGTTCTTTTCAAGTGTTATCTTTTGATATGAAAAAAAAGATTTATATATACAATAAAAACGGAATAAACCAACTATAAAACTCTATCGATTTAGTTTTCCTGCCCTAGCAGAACAATTTAAGAACAAACTGAAATATGAGTCGACTAATGCCGTTTATTAAATCCCATGTTTGAATGTACCAGTCTAAATATTTAGTCAAATATAACAAAGCTTAACAACGATAATTAAGCAACATAAATATAATTTAAAAAAGGGGATACTCATCAGCGTTAGTCAATCATTGGCTGAATCATATCCAAGAATATGAATTTTTCAACTCAAAGTTTTTGGATAATGAAGACATCCTATTCAGACTCCTGAATAGGATGTCAAAACATTACACCTTAAAAGGACTATATTGCAATAGTCGAAAATTTGTGAACAATAATTTTATTTTTCTATTCCTATTGATGTTTAAACGCCCTGAACAATTTAAGAGCACATCGAACGGATCATTGACATTAATCTATTCATAATTTACTAAATTATCATAAAAATTCTATAATTTTTTTATTATATATTGTAGCTGATTTAAGCTGTTTTCCCAATTTACAGATTAAAGCGTTAATATACAGATTGAATTGTAAATGTAATATGATTATAATTTTTGAATCTAACTATATATTTGCAAAAATTCATGAATATTTTAATATTTTAAAAGTTTATGCTAATGATAACTTAAATATCGTTTGAAAATTATAATGCGTTCGTGATTTTTAAATCAGCTTTAAAATTATGATGCTTTCTGGAACATTAGTTAGTGTGTTGTAATTTATGTAATCACCATTTTATAATATTTTTTATGCAAAATACTCGTTTATTATTTAACCGCATGATTTCAGGAGGTGAAGGCAGGTTTACCGTAATCCCGTTGAAGCAAAATATCTCTGGTAACGATAAAAACGTTTTTAGCACTTTGATTGTATATTCTTATTGAGGTTATCTGTAGCATTCGTACACTAATTGTTGTCATCATCGATTTTTCTCTATTTTCATTCGTCGTATAATGCATTTTGTATCATTTGTATTCAATACAAATATTCGTATTCAAATAGTATTTATACAGATCTTTTGAATATAGTCACGAATGTGTACGATATGTATTTGTGGAAACAAATCCCAATTAAGAAAACAACTTACATCAATCGGTGCACTCGTTTTCGTTTCTATTGTTGTCGTACTCGTGATTTATTTATTTTTGAGATTATTTGTATTTAAAATCTCTTATTTATTCATTCCAGAATTTAGAAGCGCGTTTTAACGGAGTTATTTAAATATTTATGTTCAACATTATTATTTAATAATGTATATTATTAAATAATAATATACATTATTACAGTATTAATTTAATATTACATTATTATTACATCATTATTATATTATTAATACTTATAATAAATAATAAGCGAAACCATAAGGGAATATTTTTAGTTACAGTATCGTTATATGAGAACATGATTCGAAGAAGAATGGAGTTGACACTTTTCTTCGCTGTACGGCGTCATTACTTTTTTTGGTGACTTATTCTTGCGAATCACAGTATTTCTTTAGCAAGTAATCTTCGCCTTGGTTTAGTATAGTTAATTTTTAGTCAACTTGTTTCTATTAGCAGCTTGTTTTTAAGCAGCTATAATAAATATAATTGAAACTCTTTTATTTTTTACAGTTAACTGGTCTGATCATTATCTTATCCGTAATCAGGATTTGACTACAACTGGTGGCAACCAAAATGGTCTAAAAGAGTATACAAGCTTCAATCTTACTGCTTCTAATCACCGTACTAACGATGTTGTCCAAGATTGTCAGAATAAAAAAAGGTAAATCATTTTTGTAAATAATTTCGTATTATACACAGAAATATCAAAATATTAGGAATCGTTAATTTTATTATATAATCCGCTATATTGATCGAATTCTAAAAAGAATCTTCGATTAAAATCGATCAAAATCAAGCAAGTCTTACGCGTTTACTCTGCAGTGTATATAGAGGGAAATGGTGCTGCTTGGTAGATTGGAATTTAATTCACGACATTCAGTCACCATGTCACTTCTAGACGATCACTTTAGCATCGAAATGATGAAGTACCCGGCAACACTGGTCAGTATAATGAAGTACATGGTGACTGAAAGTCGTGAATCAAAGTCAAGTCTACCAAGCATTACGATTTCCTATAAATGCCGCATTTCGTAAGAAATTCTGGAACGCTGTTTACTCAGCACATCCGTGCACTACCATTATACATGCCGTTTTCAATTAAGGATCCAACGAGTTCAGCGACAATTCAGCACCAACCCTGCCTAGTGTGTGAGGTTGGTCCGCACATCAATTCGATCTGGTAAAGAGCGTAAGCCTCAGTCAATTTACTAAACAGTCGGAAACGTCTTTATTCAGAATGCCACACAGCAACCGAAACGACCAGCGGGTACTTCGTTCTACTGGTGCTGTTACCAGGTACTCCATCATTTCGATTCTGAAGTGGTTGTCTAGAAGTGACATGGTGAATGAAAGTCGTGAATCAAACTTCAGTCTATCAAGCAACACCATTTTCTGTAAATGTAATATTTCGTAAGAAATCTTGGACCGTTGTTTACTCAGTAAATTCGTGCACTACCATTATATATGAACGCAATTCAGATCAACTAGTAAGCCGATAAAAATGTTGACATTTTGGCTTTTTTCGATTGTCAGTCAGTATTAATTACCAAGACAATTTAAAAAATGTCTTGGTACTTTCTTACAATTGGAAAAGGTCGAAACGTCATTTTTCTCTCATTTTTATATATACGCATCTATATATATCTTAAGAGAAAAGTTATAAGTGTTCAAGTTAATTACAATTGATAAAGGCCGTTTGGCCGAAACATCTTAAATCTCCTTTTGTGCAATTTTCCTGATATTATTTCTGTATATTACAAAAGTAAAATACTGCTGTGTTCATCTTCATATTTATGAATGAAACGTTACCTTCGTAATGTTTCATTCAGGCGCCATGATTGAAAATTTCAGTGTGGAGATAAACACAGAGACGTTTGCAAATTTATTTAATATATTTGTTTTTTTTTTGCTCGCCGTTCCTCTATTGATATTTTTACCTAGAGTGGTATCTTTTAAGTGTCGCTATGTTTTAACATTTAATCCCGCCATTTGTTTATAGTCTTGGCAATACTATTATCTATCATAGAAAGGAAAATAACAAAAAAAAGAATTTATTTTTACGTGGCAAATGCGCGCCGGCGCACTCTTACATGACCACGAAAAATATCTAAATCAGGTGTCGATAAGGTGGGAACGGTAGCGATATTTGAATGTGATAAAGGGTGGAGCGCGGTGGACATCGAGAGGGAGCTGAATCCAGGCGAGCTGAGCTACGACGAGGTAGGATCAGAAACAGTAGTTGTTGGAGTAATTTGGAACGTTGAGTAAGAGGAAATGACGGGAACCCATCAATAGAGAGAGGTAAAAAGAGTGTCGTATAAGAAAGGGAGTTGATAAACGGTGGGGATCCGTCAGCGATGATACGAAAAGTTACGAGAAGAATGCTTTTTGAATGCGAATATGGATGGTGGCCATAAGATTTGGGCAAACTTTAAGGATGTGTGGTCGAAACGACGGATACGTAGGAGCACTTGAATGGCGTAGTTGATTATGCGTCGTAGGGGTAGGATTATGGATTTTCGAGAATTTGCGAAAAAGCTGAGGCAGTAATTGATTTTAGGGATGAGAAGCGATGAAAGAAGATACATACAAGAACGAAAGTCGATAAGGAGGCGGATACGGCGGATGTCACGGATAATTAAATTAAACGAGCAAGCCTTGTCACGGACGAAGGGTTTAAGGGAAAGGTGATCATCGAAATTTAAGTCTTATAAAGTGATATAGTGTACTATGAAGATGATTGATTAGGCAAAAGATACAGTAGGAGGAGATATGTTGTGTTGACGGGGTAGGATTCACATTTTTTGAACTTGTCGAAGTTTAGAACTAGATGAAGATGAGATAGACGTTTGTGGATAGAAAAAATACAGTTGGAGGCGGAAATTCCGATATCGTGTATGCGATGGGCTGTTGCAGGAGTATATATGGGGATGTCATCGGCGTATTTCATTACGTTAAAGGAGTAAGGTTTGATAAACGAAGAGAGATCGTTAAACAGAAGATAGAAAAACAGGTGATTTTGGACTGAAGACGAGTGCGCTGAAATAACACATACTGTTAGTGCGCTGAAATAACACATACTGTTTGCTGAGACTAAAATCGATATTATTCTTAAAAAAGGTGTTTCTATTACAGTCGCTGACCGCATAGATGCATCTTTTAAATATAAACATACACATCCCATCATTTTTATTTGTTAAATAAAACATATATTTTAACATTTTTATATGTTAAATCTTTCCGATTGCCTTGCATGAAAGCTACAAAATACAGTAAGATTGTATTTTGCTAAGTTTATGTGATCACTAGTAGGTCGAGCCCGATCTATAAATTAGGAATCCTAATTTATGATTCAGATTAACGTCTTTAATAATAAAATATAAAAGTTGTTCACAAATTATACTCAATTACAGGTCAACTGAAATATGGCAATTACCGATAGAATATGTACTTAGAGACAATAAAAACGAAATTTGTGCATTCCGATATATGCTTATAATTCCATATTTCTGCTAAAGTTCATGATCACATTTCCCATATTGGCTTTAATCTTTAAAATAATAGCACTTTGTTGTGTACATCACAGTGCTATCAGCACCGGTAGTGTACCTAATCAGTATCAAACGCGTCTACATTTCATTTTCACTTCATTTTCGGCTTATAATGTATTATTTTCGACACAACCAAGTAGTATGTCCCCTGGAATGCACTAATAGAAAGAGTAATGCTTGTCTTACTTGTAATTGATAAAAGGAGAGAAGATTGTAGGATTTTTTATTCTTTTTAATAAAAAAGTTTTTTGAAAAATGAAAAAATTCGCTCTCCTTCCCCCTAATTTTAGCAGGAGTAATGATGTGAACCAAAACACGAATTCAGGCATGTGTGTACTACTTTGGAAGTTCCGTACTACCGATGCTTAGTATCAGTGGAAGGTTCTAATTCAATGCAGATTAATAAAGTAAACACTATAATCAACTAACGACTTCACTGTTTAGAAGGAATTTTTTCTAAATATGAACTCTAAATATCTGTACTTAGTAATAAATATTTGTAATTTTCTCTTTAGAAATATCAATCCTCAAATACGAATACAACCTTCTGAAGTTGAATTTTCTTCCAGCATAATGTTCACTGATAAGACATGTGATTCGTTGTCAGCTAATCCGGTAGAGAGGTTAGAGTATAGTTCGTTAGACGATACATTGATCTCAAACAACAGCTCACCGTCTATGTCATCGTCCAATATTATCGGCGATTGCAAAAACGACACTTGCAACGAGTTAGAAGACATGGACGTCTCTCAATTGTTTGCGTCTATAGAGGAGTCTTCTTCTTCACTATTACCAACTGATTTTTATTGTCAAGACTATTTTATTGACAATACACAAGAAATTAGTGAACAATCAACTTCATCATTACACAAGTCTCAGCAGTTGTCGTCATCTGCCATAGATTCAATGTCCACCGCGAAATTGGCCGCAGCATTAGCATCTGCAACAGTCGACAATGCTACGACTAATCGTGCTGATAGCGCTGTTACCACTAATATGGAGGATCTAAACGGCGAATACCTTAACTATTTTGAGAACAATCGACTGCTTCGAACATTCAGTTTATATTCTTCTCAATAATCATAAGCATCGGGACAATGTTTTGTATATTTCAGCAATAAGAGCTTTTATTGAATGTTTGCTCAACTTTACAATGGAATATCCAATTTATTGAAAGATTCAATTTCACCATTCGTATTTAACTTGTATAATAATGACTTTACATGAATCACCCGAAATCCGTACTTACATACGTTTTGCTGAAACAAGGCATTAGTTTACTGAAAGAAATATTCTATTTTATATAATGCCTCTTTCAACTCCAGTATAATTGCAAAATGAAGATACATCTAATTAGGATACGCTAGACAACGATATAGCAATCGCAGCAGTAGATAATTGACGGTGGTATCAGCTTTTTTATATATCATACTAACATACTATACGGAGTAGCAGTATCCCATTCTGATTAGCTTCAATAAACATATATCGATGGTTACTCATATCTTGCGGGTAACATTGAATATATGCATATACACTTCCACACAAACCTTTTTTATTTCTTTTAATTCATCATACTATATATGTAACTTAATATTTAGATTTTCAAGTAAATCGTATGCTGTCATTGCCCTATCTCTTTAGATTGGTACACGTTTGCAATTAATTGTATACTTTAATCATTTATACTTAAAATAAAAAAATTTGAGGAATAATATACATAATCATTTGAAGTGGGCTGCTCGGACAGCCGAAATATTGTTCGCAAAAACAATTTGTTTATTTTTTTTTCAGGGATGACTCTCCATATATACATGTATATATGTATATTTATAATTGTGGTACACGGATGTGCTGAGTAAACAGCGTTTCAGGATTTCCTACCAAATGCGGCATTTATAGGAAATTGTGTTGATTGGTAGACTGGACTTTGATTCACGACTTTGAGTCATCATGTCACTTCTAGACGACCACTTTTGCATCGAAATGATGGAGTACCCGGCAACACTCATCAGTAAAATGAAGTACTCACTGGCCGTTTCGGTTGCCTGTGTGACATTGTGAATGAAGGCGTTTCCCACACTTTGCTTAATTGACTGAGGCTTACGCTCTTAACCAGATCGAATTGCTGTGCACACCATCCTTAAACACTAGGCAAAGGTTGCTGCTGAATAGTCGGTGCATTCGTCTGATCCTTAATGGATACGGCATTATAATGGTAGTGCACCGATGTGCTGAGTAAACAACGGTTCAGGATTTCTTTCGAAATGCAGCATTTATAGAAAATTGTATAAATGTCTATGTATATATAAGTAAAAAAGTTTGAGAGATAATAAATACAACAATTTGGCTTGATAAAGATCCAAGTAAGGATCGAAACGTTATCAAAATATACAATTTGTCTCTAGTCTTTGGTTGATTGCCTCTAGTCTTTGATCAACACTAGTGTATGGAGTAAGCAGATAATAAGGGACGAACGTTAAATGTAGTTCTGGGTCAGCAACTGATAAGCCCCATTCAGACTGATTAATAGCGTTCTGCTGTATCAAGAATTGGAAATTTACCTGTGAGTTTTATATCGTGCCACAATCAAAACAATTTTTTATATTTTATTTCTAATGGTAATATCAAGCATTTAATGAATCAACATTGAATAATTGTAAGTGACATCACTTTGTAATATGCCTTGGTCAAACCTTGATGAATACGTATTGAATAGTATACAGTACGTATAGTATACTATACTGTAATTATATAATTAGAACGCTTACTTAATTTGAAATCAAAACTTTACTCGGACCGTAAAAACTCTTCAAACCGAAATTTCCTCTGGATGTAGCTGCTGGATGCATGAATTTATACTTCAAAGTTATATCTGTTGGTAAAAATTCCCACTCATATTTGTTGAAGAAATTGCAAGGTAGGGAATTTATTTGAAAAATTTTACAAATTTTCAGTCGCTCCTAGCGACCTTCTTCTGGCAAATTTTTTTGATTGAAGAAGGTCGCTAGGAGCGACTGAAAATTTGTAAAATTTTTCAAATAAATTCCCTACCTTGCAATTTCTTCAGCAAAGTTATATCTATGATACTTATTTGTTAAGATTGCTAGATTCTAAATTATATTGCGTAGTTTTGAGTAGTATTTATTAATTATCAAAAGTACCATATCGCAAAATAGAATATTTTCCTATGCATATTTCACGACTTTCTTGGTTCAAATACAAATCACAATGACGTTGAAAGACGTTGATGATAATGTATTCAAACCATATTCATCTTTGAAAATTTTCGAGATGAGAGGCTGCACGTTAAAAAACCATCATATTTTAGTCTTTAAATTTATCATTAAATGAATATTGTGCATTTAAACATTTGTTAAACATGAATACAACCAAAGATAAACTAATTTATGTCGTTATACACGAGCTTTTGCTGAACACTATGTCAACCACATAGTTGCACAACTGCAGACATAAATCCATGAGAAATAAGTCGACTTAAACAGCCGTTCTTTCAAATAAAAAAACCATTGAATTTGATGTTATTTAAATTGATCATCCATTCACCTGAAAATCTTGAACAAATTTATTTTGATAATAAAGCGAACAAATTATATTCGCTCGCTTATTACACGACAATTATTATACAAAATCAGATATCTTGCATTCGAAATTTATGTTTTAAACGATACTTACAATCTCATAAGTTTCATTTTTATATTTATAGCTACTGATCGTATGCTCGTTTAACGCGACTATAAACTACTTTTATACGTTTCGATAACGTTGTACATCAATTTTTAAACTAATTTTGTAATTATTCTTCCGTAGTAACTAATCCTAAACATGGAAGTACATGTAATGATATTATACATCAACAAACAGCTGTGATTATTTTGTAGCTTTTTAAATTCTACCTCATTAAACGCAGTTTTGTAAAAATATTAAATGAAATAGGTTGTTATTCTAAATGTTGATACATCGTTACCTTCAAATAGCTAGATATTTGTAACACCTAAGTATATTTGAAAATTCATAAAGCTTTTTTGTTAATTCAACGTTAAATTAATCCTTCGACTTGGCCGCTTCAGATAAATAAACTTCAAAAATCTTCCGTAGTAACTAATAATACTGAAAGCTGAAATGTTGCTACTTTCTTTTACCAATTTCCAATATCATAATTAACACAAATTGTGTGTGTTGCTTCTGTGGTTTGTTGTGTTGCTCTTTACTGCTATTTTCTCGATGCTCACATCTATAAACTTTAGTAATGACATGAATTTATAGGTTAAGTTTTAGTGCTTAAAAATCCGCACATTGCTGCCTTCTATACAAGTTGCTGCTTGCAGAAAGTTAATTTTATAATTATAAAACTATTTTTATTTGAACGAGCTTACCTCAACTACAAGATTAGGTTTAAATAAATTATCTACTTAATCATTAATTATTCTAATAAATTACTTTTAGTAATCTATTATTATTTAATAATGTACAATATATTAATTTATTGACATTTACAATGAATAAGTTTAAAATTTACACTTAATGATATAAATAATAATATTATAAAAAATGTTAATAGATATTTAAAATTATTAAATTTATAATATATAAAAATATAAATTGATAAATAATATTATTAAATTTACAATATATAAAAATTTAAATCGAAATATAAAATTAATAAATTTACAATATATTAGAATATAAAGGGATATATAAAATTATTATATTTACAATATATAAAAATATAAATCTATATATAAAATTATTAAATTTACAATATATAAAAAATGTTAATAGATTTATAAAATTATTAAATTTATAATATATAAAAATATTAGTCGATATATAAAATTTTTAAATATCCAACATATAAAAATGTAAATTAATATATAAAATTATTAAATTTACAATATTTAAAAAATATAAATCGATATATAATATTATTAAATTTACTATATATAAAAAATATAAGCCGATATATGAAATTATTAAATATTCCATAGATAAAAATGTAAATCAATATTTAAAATTATTTAATTTTCAATTTATAAACAATATAAATCAATATATAAAATTATTAAATTTACAATATATAAAATAGATAAATTAATATAAAAATTATTAAATTTGCAATATATAAAAATATAAATCGATATTTAAAATTATTAAATTTACAATATATGAAAAATGTTAATAGATATATAAAATATTTAAATTTACAATATATAAACGAATCAGTCTGGGTGGGTCTCATCAGCTGCTGACCCAGACCTACATTTCACGTTTCGACCCTTATTATCTGCTTTCTCCGTACACTGATGCTGATCGGATTTGAACTCGGGACGTCTGTATCTTGATTCAACGCTACATCTACTTGACTGGCTGCTCCAGCTGTGTAGATATACATTGTTGTATAGTACTTTCAGTAGGGGATCGTATTCTAACGATCTATTAGAAACCTACCTAACCCAGACTGATTAGTAGCGTCCTGCTGTATCAAGAATAAGAAACAATACATGCGAGGATAAGTCGATATATGAAATTATTAAATTTGCAATACATAAAAATATATCGGAATACGAAATTGTTATTTTAACAATATATAAAAAATATTAAACGGTACATGGTATCGTTTTGTCGATTCTTTCGTGGCTGCCACATCATACAAACAGAAAATGCCCACGGAAATCTCTCATTTTCTTGTAAAATACAAATAAGTTGGCAGATAAATAGAGAGAATGCGCTGGCATTAGCCAGTGCTCTTTGCTAATGATCCTTTTGGTGAAGCATGTACCTAGTTTGCTAGAAATTTTCTAGCTCTATGTACCTTTTGACATACTCGTACCGTCTGCCGGTCCTCCTCTGCATCCAGTAGTGGGAGGTATCTGGCACTGATGAGTCAAAATAATGACGAAACGGTACCTGGTATCGTTTTGTCGATTCTTTCGTGGCTGCCACATCATACAAACAGAAAATGCCCACGGAAATCTCTCATTTTCTTGTAAATTTTCAATATATAAAAACTATAAATCGATATATAATATTATTAAATTTATATAAAGAATATTAATAGATATATAAAATTGTTAAATTTACAATATATTTAAATATAAA
>WNNJ02000228.1:0-29051 GCA_012934845.2 Pomphorhynchus laevis
TTTTATAATTTATAAATTTAAAATAATGTATATTGTTTAACTAAGTAAAAAAAACTTTGTAAAATTACAAAAATATTGATTTAGTTTTATAACTGAAACTATATAAGCTGTAATAATGTAAAGTTTAGAAAATTTTATCTAAATAAATTATTTAAAATAAATAATTTTAAAATATTTATGAAAATTATTAAAATTCAAAATTAAATATACGTAACTAAATAAAACTAAGTCTACGTAGTTTGTTACTAAAATATTTGTCAACTCTAATTATTTACAATTTGTATCAATTTGTAAATTATTAAAATTTATAATTTATAATTTATAAATTACAAAAATTCATAATTAAAAAGACGTAACTAAATCTAACCAAGTCTACGTATTTTGTAAAATTATTAAAATGTTTATCCATGTAAAATATTTAAAATTTATAATATTTATAAAATAATAAGAAAATAATTAAAAATAATAAGCTAAATTTAACTAAGTCTAAGCATTTTGTAAAATTACTAAAAAATTAGATAAATTTTAAATATTTAAATTTTTATATTTTTATCTAATTTTTTAGTAATTTTACAAAATGCTTAGACTTAGTTAAATTTATAAATTTTAAATATTTGTATAAATTATAAAAATTTATAATTTGTAAATTTTTAAGCAATTAGTTAACCAAATCTACGGATTTTATAAAGATACTAAAATATTTATCTACATTAAATATTATTTGTTTTTATGATATAAAAATTTAAATATTCTTATAAATTATAAAAATTTATAAAAAATATGTAACCAAATCCAAATTAATCTACTTTTTTTGAATAACTAAAAATTTTATATAAAAATTTAAGTAAAAACTCGTAACTAAATCTAGTTAAATCTACGTATTTTATAAAGTTACCAAAATATTTATCTTTGCTAGATATTAAACATTTATAATAATTCATAAATTTTTAATATTTATGAATAAAAAACAATTTTTTCATATTAAATATATAATTCAAGGTGACAACAATGTTAAACGAAAAATTCGAGCGTCGATTCTTCGATGTGACTTATTTTGAGCTTTTCTTCGAAGCATCCTGCGACTGACCCGGCCGTGAATTGCGCGTGACTCGTAGCTGGCAGCGAGGGTATTGGGGCAGGTAAAGTCTCACGCCAGGATTTGACCCTCGTCCCACGGTGGACAATGGTCGAATTTAAATATTTATAAATTAAAATAATTTATAATTTAAAGTCTCTAACTCTGTCTATTTATTTCGTAAAATTACTAAAATATTTTTTAGTGCTAAATATTGAAAATTTATAATAATTTATAAATTTTAATTAATTTTAATTTAATTTTTATAATTAAAAATACTTATCTAAATCCAGCTAAGTTCTTATATTTTGTAAAATTACTAAACTATTAAAAAAAATTTAAAAATTTAAAATTAATAATTTATAAATTTTAAATATTTTTATAAATTATAATAATTTATAATTAAATTAGATAACTTGTTAATTTTTAAGTATAAGTTAACCAAATCTAAGTATTCTACACTTAAATATTTATCCACATTAAATATTGTTTTTTAATTTGTAAATTTTAAATTATAAATTTTATTATTAAAAATGCGTAACTAAACAGTAAAATTATTTATAAATATTATTTAAAAATATTTATATTAAGAATTTAATAAAATTTTAATTTAAAGATTATAACTATTTAATCATTTCAGTGTTACTAAAAATAATCGCTGATGTTGCCAACGTGGTGAAGTTTACTTAATTTAGACATTTTGCATAATTTTACTGATTTTTCCTGTTATATTTTTCTTTTCTCCATTGCAAGTGTTTTTCTGGCAATATAATATTATCTGTGACACATTCTCGAACGAGTTGTATCGTTATCTTCAAGAAATCAGCGTGTTTTGATTGTTCTTAATTATGAAAGAGCGATTTGTGTGCCTCCCCTAAAGGCAAACCACATAAAGTAGCGGACGTTAATAAATACGTCATTCTGTTTTGATGATCAAGAAGTACTACGTTGCTGAACCGACACCAATAAAATTAGCTTCATTTCTCTATGCGCATAAGAGAATGCTGAGAAAGCGACAATTACAATGAGAGCATGTCGAAAAAAGGTGAGGTATTATGTGCTTCGCTCTTTCTCTATATTTCTTTCTCATTACTACAAGCATGGGGAATGAAAACATTAGCGAATTATTGCCTGAACGATTTTGCTTGCGACGCTGTGATTTGCAGCGACAGCGTAATAATATTTTGGAGATAAGTGCTGCCTGCGTTAGCTTTCACACTATCTTTTCTCTGTGTATTGTGGTGAACTTGTAGCCAGTGTGCTTTTCAAATTGTTATCTCCTCTAATATTGAGAGGAAACAAAAAGTGGAACGAACAAAAAATATATCAGCGAACGAATGCACATCATCCAGTCCGGTGTAGACAGATTCTCTCATGTGCCGCTGACAATCATATATAGCTGACGACAACATTGCTGTGTGTGCGAAATTAAAAGATCTGAATCATTAGAAATCGCTTAAGAGAAGAAACGGCACTTAGATGGGAATCGAGAATACCATTAACCGAAGGTAAGCAACTTGTATCGGATTTGTTCTAATATATTTTTACATGACGGTTCAAATAGCCACGCAAACTTAATGAAATAAGATCCACAAGAATACAAATTGTGCCTGATTCAATTAACCATTTGACGCATTTCGTAGAATATTTTAAATCGCTTAACCAAATTGATTAGTAATCGTCAAACTTAAAAAAATAAGAATGACTTGTAGCTTTTTGATATGATATTTAGTATTTTAAGAAGGTTCCGAATCGGAGCTCACTTGCCGCAGGGCAATAAAATATATGTCGATTACTAAACAGTGTCATTGAGAGTCTCTGGACAGGGGTTGTATTACGCAAGGCAATTGAAACTGCGGTCACTAAACTGTTATTAAGAGCTTCTAGATCGGGGTCTACCTGCCATAGGGCAGTTAACTCTGTCGGTCACTATACTGTGCCATTAAGAGGTTCCGGTCTGGCGTTTCCTTGCCGATGACCAATTTAAACTTTTTCGATAATTAAACTGCTATTAAGATGATATTGAACGAGGCTCACTTGTAGCAATCAATTGATACTGTTGATTACTATAATATGTCATTGATAGGTTCTGGAACTGGTTCACTTGACGCTGGGCAATTGAAACTCTGGTGATAATATACTGTTTCATTAAGTGGGTACGGATTGGGGTTTCCTTGGCGAATGTCAATTGAAACTGTTGATCACTATACTGTATCGGAACGAATTCACTCAACAAGGGCAATGAAATTGTCGATCGCGAAACAGTGTTATCAAGCGGTTCCTCTACACGGTTTCACTTGTCGCGGGAATTTAAAACTTGGTCGATCACTAAACTTGATCTAATTAGAAGATTGCTGATCATGGTTCATTTGTTGTATGCCAACAAATGATCAAAAGAACAAACGATCACTAAATTGTACTTCAATTTGATTATTTTTGATATTTAATTTTAATAGATGTTTAATGAAATCCAAGAGCAAACAATAAATTCATATTTCAAGTTATTTATGTAAAATTTATTTATTAAATGTAAAAATATACAAGGAAAACCAAGATTTAATTATTTGGTTATCATCTAATTAAATTATTGTCCATAATAGAACGTGGAAATCCGTCAAATCAATTATGGTTTTCATAAATTCAAATATATGTCAATTATTAGTTCATCAGAAGGAAGTCTCAACTACTCAAATCTTATTTGATAATACAAATCTATATCACTTCTGAAGGAATTATAGCACTTGGGTCAGTTCATTGGAAGAATTGTTAAATATTAGTCTGGATAAAAATGATGGAAAACCTTTCAAAAATAGCTGAAACAGACGCTCGAATAGCTCACTTTGCGTTTTGTTGCGCACTTTAGTACAAATGGATTCACTTACTGAGCACATGTGCAAACAATTCCATCTGCTTAAGGTATCTAACCGACGGTATTGTAAAGAATTTTCTTCTAAAGATCATAGGTCAGGAAGAGGAAAACAATGATTTAGTAAAGATATTTATTTTGCCAACGAAATATGGTGGTTCAGGAATTTTTAACCTGATGTAACATGTTGATCAGGAATGTGATCGATCACCGAAAATGTATGGGCCACTTTCACAAAGAGAAATAGGGTAGAAGCTGATTAATTCTCAAAATAAAATATCAAAGTTGATTACAGCTGAAAAAATAATTGCTGCCCACAAAAAAAAGTGAATTCATTTTTAAGGAAACAGATATGAAATACCATTTTTTGAATTTACGCGACTGACAAAAATGCATCTTTCTTGCTATAAACGTTTTCTAAACATGCAAATTCCTCGCGAAATTTTTATATTGTTGAAAATTCAGCGGAGATAGCATGAGAGGTCGACCGGTAGGCGGGATCTTAGTTGGTTTAAATGCGAAATTTAGTGGGTTGCAGCATAGACTTAGTGATACAATGGTTTTAGTCGATACTTCGAATCTTACGATTCTTGGTTGTTACTTTCCCCCATAATGTCGGTTTCTGATATAATAAGCGAATTTGATTTAGTTTCGTATTTTCTAGGCACGGTAAAATCAGTAATCACTGTGGGAGATTTCAATTCTAGGTATGATTTTTCTCTACCTACAAAGTTAGGGCTAATTTCCGAATGTTTGTATTTTTATAGTTTCTTAATAAGCGTTCCATCTTTCCCCACTTATCTGTTCGACAGATAGCAGTACCATCGATTTTATCTTTGTTAAAAATTCTTAATTACTAACTACTTACATTCCAGATTATTCCTGACAGTTCCAGATTATTCTTGTCAGTTCCAGATTATTCCTGTCAGTTCAAATTATTTCTGTCAGTTCCAGAATATTCTTGTCAGTTCCAGATTATTCTGTCAGTTCCAGATTATTCCTGTCAGTTCCGCTCGCTACGCTCGTGGATTGAGAGCTCAATCTCTCTATAAAAGGTCATGCCTAGAAAAGCGCGATCTCAGATCCCTGTTCCTGATCACATCTTATACATCGGAATGCAATAATGGTTCTACCAGTTTTGAAGTGGGATGTGATTCCAAAGATTGTGATGTATGGACACTTGTTCGTGTTAAAATATCCAAACGCTCGGTGGATAAACGTAAACAGTTCACCTGCGGTTTTTGTACATCAGTACGACTACTACAGTTATCCTGCTCCTCTACTCCTGTATCACACACGACCACTCAGACCAATGCTGTTTTAAATGTTTCTCTGACATCAACACATTACTATGCATCTTATAATCCCATTATTGAACCTACTCTCTCACACACTCCTAGTTCAACTACTAACCAAACTTCCATTCATCTTCCTCATTCTAAAAATGCTAACTGTAAAGCTTTTAATCTCGTACCTCTATTTTTCTGTTCTTCCCAAATCTAAATAAATTGCAAACTTTATTCTCTTCACGTACTCCTTACTCTACCCCCGTATCACTTTCCAATAATCTACATCCTTCCGTCAAAATCATTTCCAGTAACATCTCAGATCAACTGATTCAACACTCCACTCCTGTCACACATGCCCCAACATATCTTAATTCTCCTTACTCTGCCTCCCACATATCACTTCCAAATAACTTACATCCTTCCTTCAAAATCATCTCCAGTCACATCTCTGATCAACCGATTCAATACCCCACTCCTGTCAGACTTGCTCCAACCAATCTTAATTCTATATCAAGCGCCCCTATCATTTCCATTTCTATATGCTCATCTGCCTCGACTCCTACCAGCTCTGTCCGTCCGCTACTTACACGACATCGTTTTCTTTCGCGCGATCGCTTTATTATCATAACAAACTTAAAGCTTTCCGAATCTGATTCTCCACAATCTCCCCTTGATGATAATGTATCTGCAACATTCGTGTTGATCGCACGGCTGACTCTGACTCTATCACTTTAACTAATATTTTTTTCTGATTTTAACTATAAATTACTTTCAACAAACCCAACTCATATTTCTGGCGGTGTTCTCGACATCATTGCTGTGCCTAATCGCTTCAATGACTATACCTCTTTGTCCATTACTGATCATGGTTTGTCCGATTATTTCCTTGTCACTCTTACTCGTCCTCATCATCCTTCTCCGACTCTACCATTATCCACACCAAGTCGACCCTGGAAACTTCTCGATATATTTATTCTCTGCACAGTCTTACTCAATTCTTCTCTATTTTCACTTCCCCTTAGCTATCTCTCTCCCAATGATCTCTGCATTCTGTTTGATTCTGAACTTATGCCTATCATCAGTAACCTTCTGCCTATCACCAGTAATCTTCTGCCTAGTCGACTCCGACGTTCTCAGCGCTTGCGCCATGCTCCCTGGTTCGATTATGACTGTATTATTTCTAAGCGTCGACTCTGTTACTCTTTTCGTGTGTATAATCGCTTTCTTAAATGTTCTCCAAACTCACTCACTCCAAATCTCCGTGATTCCTACTTTTCTCTACACCGTACACATCTCATTCTTATACGTACTATCTTTTGGCGAAATCAACTCGAGTCATCTTACAACTCTAAATCTCATTGGAAAATCTTAAACTCAATTCTTTCACGATTATCTACTTCTTGTAATATAAATCCTGATGAATTTTCTTCTTATCTACAAACTAAGCTATCTAATTTACTTTCCCTACTACCCGTCGTCCCCTTGTACCCACTCTTCTCTTTAAATACTTCCCTCCCAGAACTATTCCACCTTCTTCCCGTTTCGTCTGATGAAGTTTCTTCGGTTTTGCTGTCATTACCTAATAAAACTTCTACTTCTGACCCAATTCCCACTCACTTACTTAAAAATATCTGCTCCTCTATATTATTCTTCCTAACCGCATTGTTAAACTCGTCCATCCGTAACCGTACATTTCCTTTTATCTTGAAATGCCCCACTGTTCGTCCTTTCATCAAAAATCAATCACTTGACTTCTCACTACCATCTTTGTACCGTCCTATCTCACTTCTCCCAACCCTCTATAAACTCCTTGATGGTCTCATTCTCAAGCAAGTTAATACGTATATATTTTCCTCCAACTTATTTCCTCCCTTCCAAGCCGCTTTTCGCTTTAATTACTCTGGCTTCTCTTTACACACTGTATCATGGTTTTCTTCATATCTATCAAACCGTACATCTCGCGTATATTCTAACTCTTCTCTCTCCCATCCTTCATCCATCCCGTTCGGTGTTCCACAAGGCTCCGTATTAGGCCCTATGCTTTTCTCTCTTCTTCTCGGTGACTTGTCTTCGATTTCCCATAATTTAACTTCCATATTATGCAATATGCTGATGACTTTCTCATCTATGCTCATGCACCTGCTTATCATATTCAAGATCTTAGTGTTTCTGCTTCCGACTGTCTTGTCTCAACTTCCAATCATCTTCTCTTTGTCTTTCTCTAAATCCTGATAAATCCAAAATTATGTGGATCCTACCTCGACGCCTCGGCTTAGAACCTTCCTTCCGTATCATTAAATTCTACAATTCTTCCTATCGTTGATAATCTCGTTTTTCTAGGCTTCCATTTCGATAACCGACTTTCACTTAAACCTTTCGTTAGAGATAAAGTAAGCTCATCGACCTTGATACTCCGCAATCTCCGTCAAGTTCGTAGATTGATCAATTTCCCTTCTTGTATAACTCTCATATCTTCTCTCATTTTTTCTAGACTCGATCATTGTCTTAGTCTATTTTCCAAATAACCTAAATCCACTCTTCCCTTACAACGCAATGTCAACGCAGCCGTCCGAATTCTTTTCCGTCTTCGTCGTTTTGATCATACATCCCACCATCTTGCTTCTCTCGATTAGCCTACAATTTATTGTCGTGTTCAAATTCGTATTCTTCTCGTTGCTTTCCGCCTTGTAACTTTTCATACCCCCTCATTTCTCAACCTTCCTTTTCTTGATAATTCTCGTGCTGTTTACTGTTCCTTGCGTTCCTGTAATTCCCTTCTTTTACATGTCACAAACTACTATACCTCCTTTGGACTCCGCTCCTTCCTGGTGGCTGATCCTCTATCGTGGAACAGATAATCTGTTCGATAATATCTAAACAGATAATATCGTGGAAGAGATTTGATATAATTGGATGTAATGTTGATTTTTGTATGAGTTCCTTCGATCTTTTACGTTCAACAAACTATCCTGCAGCCATGAAATATTTTCAAATGATGTTTATTCCAAGGTTTACATATGGGTTATCGGCTATTTGGCAGGATTTGTCTATTCAGAATTTTGAGCAAATTGATAGAATAAAATGGAATTTCCTTAAATTCTTCTTTAGTATGTCCTGCAAGGTTTCGTCTTCGAAATCAGCTTATCTTACTAGAGAGCAACCCTTGTCGTTTATCCTGTAAATAATTTTCTCCTTAATAGAGACGGCGGCGTTTCGTTCGCGTGTATCGAATTGGAATTCGAAGCAACTCTTACAGGATAGTGATATCCAATTTACGCCTGCCGTTGAATTCTCGAACATTTGAAAGTTTGATAGTCAAAGAAAGCGAGCATGTATAATAAGATTTTCTCTTGACGGTTTTCATGAAAAACTTTGCTCAAATCGGATTATGTGCCATACATGAGAATCCGCCTGTATTTGTAAATACTCTTTATGTATGTACCAACAGCTCTTACATGCTCAATCTTGCATTCATTTAAAAACACTATCCTATTGCAGCTTAACGACCTGTTAATTAGTATTATTAATTCAATAGATGTTTGCCTATTAACGTTGAAGTGTTGTATTAACGATTTAATTTTAATCGTCCCTCATCGCCCGTATCGGTAGAGGGTTATTATTTTAAATAATAACCATCGCTAACAAGAAAAAGTGAGGAAAATAAAATTTCTCAGATTATAATAATTATAAGATTTTTGTAGGGCATTCGATCTGTCTATCCCTATCTGGACGATAAAGAAAGTCGCATGAGCTGCAGAGAGTTTCGAGACGCGATATCAGTGCGATATAACAGTCTGCCGTCAGACAGCTTCACCGTGTGCTCATGTGGAGAGACATTGAGCATGTAACATGCACTGTCCTGTCCAACTGGGGGACTCCCCACGATTGGGCATAGTATAGTTCGAGATATTATTGCCGAAACGTTAACCGAAATCTGTCATGATGTTGGAGTAGAGCCTGTGCTACAACCGGTTCATCCGAATATTATCTTTGAAGCTGTGATTACCATACGTGATTCTGATGCGCGATTGGATATAGTTGTGAGCAGTTTGTTTGGCACACGTCTATAGCGGTCTTTTTTAGACATTTGTATATTCAATACATTAGCTCCTTCAAATGTCAGTACCGTATCATCGTACGAATATCATGAAAGAAGGAAATCAAGGAAATATATTGAAAGGGTACAACTTGTCGAACACTCATCTTTCGTTCCGTTCATTATGTCATCAGTTGGGGGGATGGGAACTCAGGCTACTGCGGTTCTGAAGACCATCGCAAAGAAACTGACAGAAAAGCGCAATGATTAGTACTCTGTTTGTGTTGCAAGGATCAGATCTTGTCTATCCATGTCACTGGCCAAATCTGCTTCGATGTGCTTAAGAGCAAGCCGCTCTGCGTATCGTCGCCCGGATAGAATGGTTTACTCTATCATCTCGTCAGATAGGTGATGGGCCGATCGCTATCCACGGATACATAACAATGTAACATATTTTTTGAGGCCCATTTGAGAGAACCTAATTTTGTGGCTGTTGTATACTATAATTAAAGAATCATTAGATATATTAAAAATATTATGATTTTAATTTATCTATTAAAATGCATTTGGTGTCGCATTTATAAAATTTTCAATTTATTACAATTTATTACCAATTTTAATTAATTGTTAATTCTTTCATGTGAAGAGTTTTTATATTTTTTATATTAATAAATATATTATTTTTTGTTATATATTATTCAATATTTTATTACAGTTATTAAATTGTAAAAAGGCGAATTTCGTGCATAATCAAGATATTTATATTGTCTGAAATATTTCAATACTGGGCGAAATATTTAAATATTTTTAAATCGTTGTTTTGCATTTTAAAATTATATTTCCTCTGGTTGTAATTTTCACAAAATAGTAAAAAAAACCTATTAGTCTATTGTTATTCATCGGTAGTAAAAATCGGTTTGTACTTAAAATATGAAATAAAAATATGAAATTCCTATGATGTAAAAATTGTGTTTATTTTATAATTATATTAAATACGTATACTCAGTTTGCTAATTTAAAATTAATATTTCAGCCTTAAATTAAATTATAATTAATTATTTTACATTATTCTAATTTTCAATTCGTTTGCTTTCTTATTGTTCGAGAATTTTATTTTGGTTTAAATTAAATTATAATTAATTACTTAATTATTACATTATTTTTATGTATGATTTTAATTTTATTTATTAAAATTAAATAAATTTAATTTTAATAAAATTAAATTAGATTTTATTTATTTTCATATTATAAAAATATGTAGAAATATGAAGTTGGTAGCACAACATTAAAGAGAATAGTTCTATATTTTCATTAAATTAGTTATTTCTCTTCTGTCGTATGATCTGAAGCATACACCAACGCGGCACCTTGCGATTGAGCCACCCAGGGTCTGCCACAATCTTAGCTCCTAATCGCCGAGCACGATGATCGGTAATCTCGACATAAGGTGCTTAAGAAATCTAGGGCGCACATGAACATTCTTTATGACATATTTTGTGCTTGTTTTAAAGCCCACGATGGAGCTAACTATGCACACTTTAATGATAAGGAGCACATTCTAGAATGTGCCTAATTATCATTTGGATAAATATTCGAATATCATCAACCATATTATAAGCTAATTTTTTTAGCTGTTTATACTTTCAATCCACAAGTATTTTACAAGTGTTTTCTACTTAATTTAGATACAGTCAACTTCTTTTACACTATCCTTGGTGTGTTATATTATGTGTGAGTTCAATCGCCTTGTTGTTTACTATTCTGGGATTGGTACGCACGGATTTACCAGATTTCAGCGATCCTTCAAAGGTAAGGGAGTTTGTACATATTTTTTTATAATTTTTAAAACATATAAATAAATTTTAAGAGATAAAAATATCGTTGTGAATGGTTTTAGGGCCAAACCCAGCCAAAAAACGTTAAAAACGTTTAAGATTTTATTATCAATATTTCTTCCACTAATTGTGGACATCGTCAGGATTAATTGTAAGTAGTTGTTGTTATCAAGATAGTTTAAACCATCTTGATAACAATAACTATTTACAATTTATCCTGACGATGCCCACAATTAATGGAAATATTGATAACACAATCTTAAACGTTTTTAACGTTTTTTGGCTGGGTTTGACCCTAAAACCATTCACAAATATTTCCACCCAGCATGTCTCATTCCGATTCAAAAATATCGTTAAAAAATATTATAAAACAAATTTTCAGAAATTTTTAATATTTTAATATTTTGTTTATCTATTTTTAGATATTTTAAATATTCTTATAATTAATAAATTTAGAAATTTTTACCATTGTAAAATATCGCCAAAACATTTTTAGGAATTTATAAATTTTCAGATTTTGTAATCTTTTTTCAAAACCACGAATTCTTTATTTAAAAGTATATATTTCGGTGACTACCGTCTGATGGCGACAATATATAGCCTATATATAGCCTTTTAATAAAGAATTCGTCTTAGTTTAGAACAATTCTTTTTAAATACACAAGACATGTTTTTGTTTGATGTTTTTTATGTAATCATAATATTTGAAAAAATTATATTATTTTTTACATTATTATATTATTGAAAAATCTTAACATTATTTCTACAACAAATAAATTATATTTAAATTTGATAAATAAAATAAATAAATAAACAATAAAATTTTATTTTATTCTTCTCAGTTTAAATTTGAAGAAAGCTGGCAAAAACCATCGCAAAATTTATTCAATTGAATATTTCGATGCCTAGCTGGCATCATCTTCAGCAATTGTAAGAATTTAACGTTAACATTGTCTTAATTATAATAAATTCTTACAATTGCTGAAGATGATGCCAGCTAGACATCGAAAAATTCAATTAAATAAATTTTGCGATGGTTTTTGCCAGCTTTCTTCAAATTTAAATGTTATCACACCGTCGCATTTCTCATTCAAATTCAATTTAAATAAATTTTATTTAAAACAGGCTGTATTTCCGTTATCACTGTCACAAAATATTTTATAAACGAAAAATGGTTACTTTGTTCTCGTCTGTAAAATACTTTTAGTTTGTAACTTTTTCGGTTATAAATAGTTTAGTTCTGATACTGGTGACGTTGGTCACCGAAACTTCGCCTATTTCAAAAATAATTTATTTCTTGATCCCGCAAATAATGTTTCCAAGAATTTCCAAAAATCTTTATGTGGAAGAATTTTAGTTTCAATGACATTAAAAATTGTGAAGATTTTATTATAAAATAAGATTGTAACTGACAATTTAAGTGAAATGCTGTATTTTCGATTATTCGCAGAATAACTACCCGAAAACACATATCGATATTCGTGTCCTTGTGCTATCTAATTTGATCCCAACGAGGATGTTTTTTTTGCGATTTTCCTCTGTTTAGATTTCTAAACAAAGGAAATTCAACAATTGAATTATTGTCAGTGATTGTGACAATTCACATAATAAAGAATTTATTAATTCTTTATTAATTTATTAATAAAGAATTAATAAAATTAATTATTAATTTAATTTATTATTAGAAATAATAATTTATTTTCATAAATCTAAAAGATTTATCACTTGAAGATAAGACATTTAATTATTAATGTCTTATTAATAATTAAATGACTTTATTAATTTATTTATTAATTATTATTTAATTAATAAATTTATTTAATTAATTTATTATTTATTTTTAATTATCACTTATGCCTTAATACGACTATCGACAGGTAAATTCAAGCTATACTTATACAAAAATACTCAAAATTTAATAAATTTAATAATTCATTTAATATTAAAAGATGCTAAAACATTAAATGCTTATTTAATGTCTATAACTATAACTTATAAAACTAACTGCGTTTTATAACTCAAACTTTTATTCGTATCCGAGATTTCAAAAAATATGTGGATTTTTTCTTTTTTACTAAAAATTATTATAAATAAAATCTTTTTGGAACGAAGAATAGTATTTTTATTTAATACAACAAAACGTTAATTCCCGATATTTCAATAGCTACTGCTATCATACGATGAATTAGATATATTCAAAATAGTTGGTTTATAGCTAAATGATCATTCTTATTTCGAGTAACAAAAATACCAAGTGTCATAGTGCTAACATAATAAATTCATTTTTAAATAATTAATTATTTATAAAAATAGAATTTTTAAAAATTAAATATTTTTTTTCTAATTTATAAAAAATAAAAATTTTATTAAACATAAATTTAAACTTTAGTGGGAAATATTAATGGATCGTAAATCAGTACTAAGTATATTAAAATCCTTATAGAACGAAGAATAGTATTTTTATTTAATACAACAAAACGCTTATGTCCGATATTTCAATAGCTACTGCTATTATCGTCAGGAAACTACAGCTTCCTGACTATTATAGCAGTAGCTATTGAAATATCGGACATAAGCGTTTTGCTGTATTAAATAAAAATACTATTCTTCGTTCTATAAAGATTTTATTTATAAAAGAAAGAAGAAATTGGATATTTTCAAAAAAATTAGATAAATGAATTCGATTAATATTATGCATAGGAATATATACGACTTCATATACAAAATCAAATAATTAATAAATTGTATAAATAATGTATGGAATTAAATGAAGATAAAACAATTATAATACGATGAATCAGGAATTTCAATAAACGAAAAAAAAAACTCAAAATTTGGTATTCTAAATCATTACTTATACGCGTGTACATTTAAACAAATAACATACTATACATGATGCAAAGTACATATAGAAATGTACATCTTCAACCATATAATAAGTGGTTGACGAATACTTCAACTAATTTCAAGCAACATCTAAAGTACGCGTTCACTTAAAGTGTGTATTTTTCATAATTAATGAATAATTTATAAAACTATCTATTCAGGAAACTACAGCTTCCTGACCATTATAGCAGTAGCTATTGAAATATCGGGAATTAACGTTTTGTTGTATTAAATAAAAATACTATTCTTCGTTCTATAAGGATTTTAATATACTTAGTACTGATTTACGATCCATTAATATTTCCCACTAAAGTTTAAATTTATGTTTAATAAAATTTTTATTTTTTATAAATTAGAAAAAAAATATTTAATTTTTAAAAATTCTATTTTTATAAATAATTAATTATTTAAAAATTAATTTATTATGTTAGCACTATGACACTTGGTATTTTTGTTACTCGAAATAAGAATGATCATTTAGCTATAAACCAACTATTTTGAATATATCTAATTCATCGTATGATAGCAGTAGCTATTGAAATATCGGGAATTAACGTTTTGTTGTATTAAATAAAAATACTATTATTCGTTCCAAAAAGATTTTATTTATAAAAAAGAAGAAAATAGAAATTTTCACAAAAAAATTATTTTGTAAAATTCTAAACATTTATACCGTTTAGGGTTTCTTTGCACGCGGTACAGGCACAATGACAGGCAAGCTGCTTATATTAAAAGAACTAGTTGAACGAGTCAAGAATTCAAACAATATAAAAGACGAAACGAACGTGCAAATGCAGTCGCGACTTATAAATGACTATGAAGCTGGAGCTTGCGTGGACGATAAAGATGAACCGGTATTAGAACAGAATGATGAGTTTGAATGTATATTGATCTCAAATAATGACCAAGGCCGCACAAACTGGCCATCTTTGAATATTAGCACTACAAATGATGAATGCGTAATGAATGTTGGTCAGTTCAAGGCGTTTCTACCTAACTATAAAGAATTATCGCAGCAAAGCAACAAATTCTCTAGATGCACCACTATTCCAGACATCCGTAAGCTTTCAAACCAAAATTGGCTTTCAAAATCAAAAACTCTAAATTAACCAATGCAATATCGGTATTTATACAGTATTTATCGTTTAAGCTCAGAAATGAGATCTTAATTCTCAGAATTAACAGCAGAATATGTTAGCTAAATATAATTATTATATTTTTTATTAATTAAATACGTCTAAATATAAGTAAACATAAAAAATATTTAATGTAAATATCTTATATAATATCTTCTTATGTAAAGAAGAAATACCCAAAGAAGAAATACCTTATTCAATAAGGTATTTATAATATAAATACCATATAAATATATGATATTTATATAATAAATACCATATATAGATTTTAATATGGTATAAATATGGTATTTATATGCTAATATACATACCATATTCAATCAGCACGGATTCGGGATACGTGCTGATCGAATATGCACTTACTGGACTTTGTAACTTGTATAACGAATGTACACGCTTTAAGATATTTCACTACCTGTTCATATTTGTTCCAGTGAATCTAATAACCGATTATATAATATTATACACGGTTTATATACCGCAATTTTAGAAATTGCTGTATTAAGTGATAGTTTAAAAGTGTAGATATACAGTATAATTTTTTTAAGAATTACTGGATCAAAGAAAATAAGTTATTTTTTGATATTTCGCTAAATTCTGTTAGCATCTTCAGATGTGAAACTTTCATTTTCTGAAGATGCTAACAGAAGTTAGCGAAATATCAAAAAATGTCTTTTCTTTGATCAAGCTTTAATAATTCTTTATCAATAATTGGGTCATTATCAACTATTTAAAAAGTATAATGTTTAGTTAATGATAACTTTTGAGACTTATTCCGCCACACTTGTTTCTTTTTATTTTATAAATTTATAAAAAGATAATTTAAAAGTAGTGTCCAGAATCATAAATGCAGCTTTATTTGAATGCAATAGCTTCCAATTGTTATCTTTTAGCTTTACTTTTTTAAACTAATTAAAAAGTAAACTTATTTTTTAAACTAATTAAATTAATCAGATTAAAAATAATCAGATTAATTTAAATAATCATTTAATATTAATAATTTTATTTAAAAGATAAATTTTAATATCTAATTATTATGAAATGTAATTTAAATTTAATTATCAGAAAATTGAATTATGAAATTTAATGATTAGAAAATGTTTTCTTCTAATTACGTTAGACGTTAACTTATCTGAATTTAAACTTCGAACAATAATACATTGTTTCTTGTTTTTCATTGATTTAATGAAAAATGTGTTAAATTATTTGACAATGAGATTAAACAATATTTGTTTAGATTCTTCCTTTGAATTTTACTTTGCTGTCAATAATCACCATTATATTCCGTTTTCCGTACTAATGCGTGATCTTTGTTCAGCGGATATGGCTATTCACAAGCAACTTCAAAATTCAAATGTTATTGACCACGACCAATCCTGTCATTATTCACTTGCTGGTTTGGCTGCTGATTTATTTAATCACGTTGATTGTTCACTGCTTTCAACCAAAGAGTGGAATTCATTTTTGACAATTTTACAGCATTGTCATCCCCTAGCCAAATCTGGACTATTGTACCATTTACAGGAAAGACGTGCATACATTGCATATTCCTATATCTGTGAACACGTTTGTTTTTCACCGGCAGTGGCGTTCGCCTTAAATGTTGGTCTCGATAAATACTTTGGCGAACATCAAACTGAAGGCAACTTTACAATACACAAGCTCGCCATTTGGATGCCGATCAGAAAAAACGTTAGCAAAGCTGTGGCAAGGCAACAAGCCGTTTACGAATTCCGAAAGTTTTCAAAATATCAAAAGTCAAATGACTGGTCAATTCGATTAGAAGCTGTCAACATGGTCAACTCTAGAATATTCACAGCTATGCAAAGTATCCGAAATGACATGTATCTAATTGTACTCGCAGTATGCTCAATTCTGATAATATCGCTAATGTATACAAGGAGTATTGTCGTATGTTTCGTTACAGTTTACAATGTCATTTTGGCTCTAGGATGTGCATACACCACTTATCAACTAATTCTTCAGATCAGTATTTTCCCGTACATCAATTTGATGGGATTTTTTCTGCTTGTGGGACTTTCATGCGACAATGTATTTGTATTCGATGACATTTGGTTAAAGGAGCTTCGAAGAAATGCTACCCATATTAGCATCAGTGATCGCCTTCCACAAAATAATATTACAGAAGCGTCAACAACGGCAAATTCCTCATCATCTATGTCATTTGTAGCCGATCATCACCGTTGCGGTAATCGCTTTCAAATCACTGATCCATTATCCGCTGTATGTCGAACTTTACGACACGCAGCTATTGCTCTATTCATAACAAGCTGCACAACTAGTGCGGCCTTCTTCACTAATCTTTGCAGTAAAATCGTTTATATTCAAATGTTCGGCCTGTATTTAGGACTGAGCATCGTATTCCTTTTTCTAGTGTCAGTGACCATTCTTCCGGCAGCTTTGATAATTACACACCAGGGAATTGGAGATAGCGCCGCAGAACTAGCTACTGCCACAACTGAAGGTGTAGCACTGTGTCACTTAGTAGTCGACAATAGCGAGCAGTTACCAAAGAAAATTTGCAAATCCAAACCGGTTAAACATCCAACGTTGAGTACACGGCCGACAGTAAACCAGCGCTTATTTGCTTGGATAAAACAGATAAAGAAAAAAATTGGATTATGTTCACGAAAACCAGATAAAGGTAAGAAACAAATCCCCAGCATTCCTGCTACTGGTTCTGTAGAAACCAATGACCGAGGAAGTATTTATTCCTTTACTTCAAAACTGGAGTCCATTTATAGCTACATTGAAATTACAATTTTCAAAAAATTTCTTCCAGATTTAATTATCAACAATAAAAATATTTTGCCGTCGATACTTGCTTTATTCGGCCTTACAGGTTTGATTGCCGTTTTTGTGTGGCCAAAAATGAGATTTCCCGAAAACAGTCGTCACCGCTTTTTTTCCAGTAATGACCATCTAATGGAGTACTTTGAATTCAATGTACAAGATGATGTCCGATTGTATTATAATAAGAATCAGGATGAAATTACCTATCCGCAATTTATATTTATTTTTGGGGTTTCGGATATCGATAATAAGCGATTTCTCGATCCTACTGGCAAACCAAATCTCAAGGCAAGCACCCCTCCGCTGAATATATTTGAACCACGGACAATAATATGGCTGGATGAATTTGTCTGCCGGTTTTTGAATTCAACTTTATTCGTCGAATTTGATGCTCTTCGTAAGCAGTGGAATTTGTATCGTGCGTTGTTATCAAATTCAGCCAAGGAAAATCAAGAAAACGATACTTCAGTGATATGTAGTCATCGCGATGGTAAATGCTTCGGGCCTAAGGACAGAATTAGGAAAAAATTTAAGAGAATTAGTGATATAATACTTAAACAGGCAAGCATGCTTAGTAAAAACCAGTCTGTCGGTGCTAAAGTATCAAAGGACATTCGGATAATTTTTCTTGAGCAGGAGGATTTTCATGCTCTTGCCTTCATCATCCGAGCAAATGCAACCTTCAACCGATACAAGACTACTGAACAATATGTAGAGATTCTTGATAGGCGCTTAAAAATATTCCAAGCGAGTGTGCCTAAGGATATGTACGAAATATGGTATGCAAGTCGGACCATGGCTCTTTTTGACATGCAACGTCTTATCGGAAAAGGTACATTTCAAAGTCTTACATTTTCAATTGTCATAGTTGCCTTGGCATTACTTTCCACTACTGCGAATATATTGATGACTGTTTTGTCGCTACTAACTATCACTTTCATTTTGGCAGACACAATTGCGGTCTTTGTACTATTTGGTTGGACCTTGAATTTTATGGAAACTATAATTATCATAACAGCAGTCGGTCTTTCTGTTGATTTTACAGTGCACTACGGTGTGGCGTTTCTGCATGCTCCTGAGGATACGGGCCAAAAATTAATGCCACTAAGTAAAAGATGTTCATGCTGTCATTGTAACAATTCCGACACAATAAATTCGATTGACGTTAATAGTTCCGCAATACAAACACAATCGGCAATAAAATCACAAAAGTCAAAGAAAGAGGCAAATCTCAGGGCTTGTATTGAACGCGTTGGTCCTGCAGTATTCATGTCAGCCTTTACTACTTTCCTTGCTGGAATGTCAATGTGTCCCTCCAAGTTAACGGCGTTTTCCCAAATGGGATTTTTCCTCATGTTAATCATGGTGGTTAGCTGGACATTTGCAACTCTGTTTTTTCTTCCATTATGTTTGATTTGTGGTCCCACCGAACACTGGTGCACAATTAAATTATCAAAATACTTTACATGCATTCGTTCAAAGTTTCAATTAAAGTGCTAGTCACTTGATACTAAGCAGCATGCAGTAAATATTACTCAAATTAAAAATCGTCCCATATATTATTTTTAAATCATTTCTCATCATTGTTCTCAAAAATGATTTTCTGTAAAAATAAAATATTATTCAATCTACTTTTCGTTGTTCCTTGAACTCTAAGATCATGAAATCAACTATTACCATTTCGGTCCAAGATAAAAATATGGCATCTTGGGCCGGGCAAAAAAATAGTGAAAGTTTAAGACAATTTATTCAGATAATTACTAATGCACTGAGGGAACCTATGAGTGATAGTATGAAACCCAATCATCTACAGTAAGGAAAAAACGTTACCACTTAAAAGTTGCACAACGAATATTTAAATTATTTGTAATTTAAATTCAAAATATGTAAAATGAGGGTGAACAAATGTTTAAATATAAATTAGTTAGTTCTGAGATTTTATGTCATTCGTTTACAAATATACAAGACATTTATTGAGCTTACCGTCATTCATAATCGAAAACAAACAAATAAGTTAAGGAATATATAATACACGTTTTCAGAATATTTTATCCATTACGTAAAACCTTTCATCCATTACGTAAAATTGTTCTGCTTTATCTCTAAAAATTCTAAGAGTTGAATGTTCTCATTGTTCAACCTTGACTTGTGTAACCTAGCAACTATTCAATATATAAAATGATCCTGTGACCCATCACAGGATCATCAGTTCCGATTTTAATCAATCTTCATGATTCCATATAAAATATATAAAATATATAAATTTATATGCAATATTATATATATTATACAAGTTATGTTATATCAGATTTAGTTCTACACCCCCATTTGTAGCAGTGATCCGCATTCAACTCGAATGGCATATCACCGATTATCTGATATATCCATCGTTGTTCTAGTCGTCGACGATTAGACACATCTTCATGACCACAAGAGATTGTTGTATATTTCATAATTTCTTTACTTCCTTGTGTTTCATGAACTAATATGTGTCGCAAACTAGCGTCTTAATTATTTGACCTTTTTATATCGGCTCTTCGATTATTTAGTCGTTCATTTAGAGACCTTCCCGATTCTCCCATTTATTGTTCTGAACATATTTGACATGTTAATGAGCATATTTGACATGCTCCACGCGATGACCAATCTATATCATTTCTTATTTTGTAGTGTAAGTTTGTGCATACTCGATATTTTGTCTCATTAATAAAATTACAACTTTTATATCGCGCTGTCGCATTTACGGCATTTATGGGGATTTGCGTTGTTTCTTTGATCTTTCTTCAATCTTCGAAATAATTATCAAGCCTTTTATTGTCTGTAATGATTTTATATTGTATATAGTGTTTTGCAACCATTTGTTTGTTTCTTAATGCGGAATGATATGTTGAGGTGTTCATATTGATAGCTTTCTTACCATATGTGAATCTGACTTTTTTAATATAAATATATATATATATATATACTTACCACTGGAATACCCTAATTAGCTACGTTGACTGATTATTTGCTTTTCTTCTTTTTTGGACTATGCCTGGATAGCCTTTTGGCTTTGGTATGCATTGGAATAATATTTCAAAACGAGAGTGATACCAATTAGCCAGACGCGGAAGAACGACGAAAAACACTGCTAGATGCCGTTTCCTCCTCTGTATCCAACTGCTGGATACAGAGGAGGACTAGCAGACAGCTCTATCAAAGAATCATATGATTTGTTGTTAAATAAATCAATAATTTGTTGTTAAATCATCGTATTTTGAAATTCCATGCTCTTTTATTCATTTTCTCACTTGACGTGCTATTAAGGTTGAATAGTCTCATTGTCTCATTTATAATCAAAGCATCTTTTGTGCATTGTTGATGATTACCTATGTCATTGAGTATGATTGCAGTTTGATTCTGGCTTTTTGTAGACCGTAGTTTCTATATTTCCGACATCACGAAAACATCTAAGAAGTTTATCAGTTTTTATGATATTTTATGAGTCTGATCTGATTTGTTCTACTGACTAGTTATTATTAATTTTCTCGGAAATATAACCTCTGTCAGAAATACTGAAACTTTGTTTTCTTGATACGACTATTTTTCTGCTAATTATCAAGCAAGTTCGATGATTTTTTTCTTTTCGTTATAAAAATTTTTTCTTTTCGTTATTATTTCTTCATTTTTATTTCTTTATAATATAAATTACGTAGACTCAAATATGTGATCTTTGCTCTACTGACAAGTTATTATTGATCTGTGGACTTTGTTTTTCCTGTAATTGCCATAAAGTTGAACGGAATCACAACAATTTAAAAAGATACAAGTTCCTTTTTTCATCATAAAACCAAACAAGAAATCAGTTATTTAGTCACATTACAACAGGCTGTCATTCAATAACATAATGGTCACTATAGTGAACAATGCTTCCACGTATACATTACCACTTAAAAGGACCGGTATTGTGGATGTTATTATTGGCTATTGTTCAAGCATTGACCGCTTTGTTGCATCTGCTACATCCCTTCTTTCCCACATTTCAGCCAAGGGGTCAAATCGCACAGGTCTCTTCCGCTGCCTAGTGCTTCTTCTTAACGCCGTTATCTCCGCATCATCGACTGGTTGATTTGCTGTGGTGTTTGCTTCACCAGTTCTCACAAGTTCTTCGTCGTTGATGCTTGGTGGTGGAGTGACTTGGGACCTTGTTTTCATATCGTTGTCTATCGTTCCACCTTCCAAATCTGTTCTTGAACACTCTTGATGACGGTATTCGGTACCCGAATTCGTCGCTTTGACTCTGACAACCTTATTTCGAATGTCATTAGCATGGCGTCGTCTAGGTCCAGCTGGAATGTCTACCGTATACGATTCGCTTCCGTTCTTCGACATTATGTATCCCAGTTCCCACCTTTTTCTCTGAGTGTCTCTTAACCAAACTGACTGCGATACCAAAAACGACCGAGGTTGAGCCCTTATATCATGTTGCATCTTCTGTTCTTCTCTTCTTGATTGTACTGTCGTTTGAATGTTTGGTCTCAACCGATCCCATATTGTTGATAACCTTCTTCCAAACATCAAAACTGCATGGGATACTCCAGTACTACTCTGCTTCGTATTTCGGTAAGTCATTAGGAACTGTGCCAATGTCAACTATAGATTTTCTTCGGACATGTCGACTCTGCGTTTAAATGTCTGCACCAATCGTTCTACCAACCCATTGGTTTGGGGATGGTACGGAGATGTCCTGATATGATGTATGCCGTTGTCTGTACAAAACATTCGGAATTCTCGCGAAGTGAATGGTGGTCCATTATCGGATACAATGTGTTTTGGTATTCCAATTCGTGATAGCATACTTCTTAGCTTCTTAATTGTCTCGCTTGCCGATGTATTTATTATCTCTTCAATTTCTGGCCAGTAGCTATAAGCGTCAAAAACTAATATGAACAAGCGACCCGCTACCGGACCGGCAAAGTCTACATGCAAGCGCTCCTATGGTTGCATTGGTACATCCCACTGATGTAAAGGCACTTCAGGTGCGGCGTTTTTTCTGCTCTGGCACAGTTGACAGGTTCCTACTGTATGTTCAATGTCAGTTTCAATCGATGGCCACCAGCAATATCTTCTTGCTAGCTTTTTCATTGTATTAATTCCCGGATGACCGGTATGTAGAACCTGTGCAGCTTTTTGACGTAACGAAGTCGGAATCCAATCCTTTGCAGCCACAACAGTATTCCATCCTCGCTGGACAGCTCATGAGCCCGGGAGCGATAAGTAGTGACCCAATGATTACAGCCATTAGGCCACTCACTCTTCAGATAGCGTCGTATTTGCTTTAACTCAAAATCTACTAGGCTATCATTCCGAATTTGTTCGCGCGTTAGTTGTAGGTCAGTCAATGCAGCATCTTGTATCAAACTAATAAATTCTTCTGGGCTCCCCACCTGATATTCCTCGATTGCGAACCTAGACAGAATGTCGGCTAAAACATTTTCCGTTCCGCGGATATATTGAATATCGTAATTGTACTGCAATAAGGTCAACGCCCAACGTACCAGTCTTTGGTTTGTTACCTCGCTTAGGTTTCGACCTTGTCCAAAGATATATTTAAGGGGCCGATGGTCATTCCATAGCGTAAATTTTTGTCCATATATACTGATGGAATTTTCGAACGGCATATATTATCGACAGAGCTTCTTTCTCTATTTGCGCATAATTCTTTTCGTCGTCTTTTAGGATGCGTGAAGCGGAAACTACTGACATCATTTTTCCGTTCGTTGCTTTCTGGAACATTACGGCACCCAATCCTGACTCGCTAGCGTCGGATGCAATATGTACTTCGGCTGCTATGTTGAAAGGCTGTGAAACTCGCGCGTCTAGCATAGCTTCTTTTACGACCACAAACAGCTTGTCGTGCTCAGCTGTCCACTTCCAAATATTATTCTTTGCACAAAGTTGGTACAAATCCGCACACTTAGATTGTAATTCTGGTATAAACTTGCTAAGATAATTCACACTTCCAAGGAACGTGCGCAGTTCAGTCTTACTACGAGGGGTGGGACACATTCAGATCGCTGCTACTTTTGTCTCACTAGGCATTATCGTATCGCGATATATTACATGACCCACAAATTCAACCCTATCCTGCATAAATTGGCATTTTTCTCTTTTTAGTTTAATTCATGCCTTACTTAAGCGTGATAGTACTTCGTTCAAATGCATCATATGTTCTTTCTCTGATCGGCCGGTTACAATAATATCATCAAGGTAAGCTGCGACCATCGGAATTCCCTTCACTAATTGATCCATGTATCGCTGAAAAATGGTTGTTGCAGCGCTAATTCCAAACGGTAGTCTTGTGTATTGATAATAACCCGTTGGAGTTGCTAGTGTTAGAAAATTCCGTGACGTATTCCGAACTTTAAGCTGCAGGTAAGCATCTTTTATGTCTAATATTGTATATTAGCGGTCACCTGCGATGCTTGCTGTGATCTCTTCCCATTTTGGTATCACGTATGACTCAACCTGTAAAAAGGGGTTAATCGTAACCCGAAAATCTCCACACAGTCGAATGCCGCCTGATTGTTTTCTGACTGTCACAATGGGTGTAGCCCAGTCAATTCTACTATTGGAGTGATCTACTGGTTCTAAAATTCCACAATTCACTTGTCTTTGTATCTCCTCCTCTACCGTACTACGTAATGCGATGGGTACTCTACGACTTGGACAGCATCGAGGTGTGACCTTGGGATCCATGACTAGATCGATTTCAAAGTCCTTAACACAACCAGTTCCAGGTGCAAATAGCGCATTGTATCTCGCTAAGATTTTCTCCATGTCTTGTTCTATGTCTCCAATTGGTACAATCTGTAACGTTGGACACTGCATGTAAAATGTCTTCTGCCAGATGACTTCTTTTGGCCACTTTAACTGAAAACCATCAATTCAAGGCCTTCCAAATAGAGGAACATTTTCTGTCTCGACGATGGTAGCTTCTAACTTTTGCCTTAATCCCCCAACTCGACAGCAACCGTGCATGAACCTAAAGCATCCAGCGCTCTTCCATCATAAGTACGTAGTCTCTTTGTTGTACGCAGCCTTGGCTTACCCACATATAGCCATAGTTGTTTTGGTATCACTGATATTGTGGCGCCGGTATAATACTCCATCAGAACCTCTTTCTTGTTTATTTTTACAGCGACTAGCGGAATTTTTTGGCCAGCTGCAATTACATCAATCAAACTTATTTTATCCTCTTTGGTGTCGCCCGTGTGAGATTCTCTGACCTCGTTTACTCGACCTGTCATCCGACAGAACCGTTGAAAATGACCGTATCGACGACATCGGAAACATTGTTTCCCGCTTGCCGGGCATTGTTGCTCCCTCTATTATATTTTTTTCCACAACGTTGACAAGTTGCTCGTTGATTGTCTTGCTGACTCCTTGGAAATGTATGCAGCGTACGTGTTCTCGATTCTCCGATCTTATCTACTTGTTCAATCTCAGTCTTGATCGTATGCTCAATCTGTTCAGGTTTTCCAACCGAAAGGTCTTCTTTGACATTTTGTAGCGTTTCATATGTGTTACATGTACGCATGAGTTCATCAATGGTTGGATTTTCTTTTTGTAGCAGTGAGTTTCGCACAAATTCATGTGTTGTTCGCATCACAACATGATCAACAATTCGATTGTTGATAGCCTGCTGTTCATTTTTAATTTCAGCGTTGAAAAAACGACAATGTTTAGCTTGCTCTTTGAGTTGTGCTATCCACTCGCTGTATGTCTCGGTCGACTTCATACTACATTGGCTAAATCGAAAACGGGCAGCTACGATATGCACCGGCTTTACAAAATGTCGATCTAATACTTTTATAATATCCGCGTAAGCATAACTGTCCATTGACTGTCCAGCACATAATCGCGTGATGAGTTGATACATTTCGCAACCCACCCATGAGAGTAGCTAGTCTTTCTTGCGCTCTTCTGAAACTTCATGCGCACTGAAATGGTGTCCTAGCTGCTCTTTATAAATATGCAACTGTTCACACTTGACATTAAATCGTCGAAAAGCTGTGACTGATCGCACTTGTCATGAACTTGTTCTTTCCGTTGTTATGTTCGAATTATGGCGTTGGCCAACATTTGGATAATTTGCTGCGTTTGCTCTATCAATTGCTTGAATTGATGTCGCTCACCCTCGTCGCCAGTTGCCATACAGTTGACAGGAATCACAACAATTTAAAAAGATACGAGTTCCTTTTTTCCACCATAAAACCAAACAAGAAATCAGTTATATAGTCACATTACAACAGGCTGTCATTCAATAGCATAATGGTCACTATAGTGAACAATGCTTTGACGTATACACTACTACTTAAAAGGACCGCTATTGTGGATGTTATATTATTGGCTATTGTTCAAGCATTGACCGCTTTGTTGCATCTGCTACAGTAATATAACCATAGTGCTTTCCGGATAATCGGATTTATCTTTATTTTAAATTTATAGTATAAAATACGTAGATTCAGTTAGCTGATCTGATTTGTTCTACTGGCAAGTTATTATTGACCTGTGGACTTTGTTTTAGCGGCAATATAACTTCTGTCAGAAATGATGAAACTGTATTATTGATACGACTATTTTTCTGATAATTTTTTTAGCAAGTATAAATGATTTTTTTCTTTTTATTATAATGCACAATTATACACAAACAAAATATTATTAAGCAAAGAATTTCTATGAATGGATAATAGACAATATGTTTTGTATTAGGATTAGATACTAGATAATCAAATTTAATCAGGAAATCCGTCATTAGCATATATTTGGCCCGTTGCTATGTTGGTTCTAGGAATAGGTGCCAAAACCTGATTACATAGCAGTTCCACCTGATGACTTCTAATCTCTATTCTGATACATCGTCTGTTATTTATTAGTCAATTCATAAAAATGACGTTTATTTTAAATTTCAATTTTTTATTTTGACTTGCATAAATATAAATTGTATAAAATCTTATATAATCATTTATTATTTATATAATATTAATGTTATATAATAACATTTATTATTTTTATTTATATCCAGTAAAAAATACATAGACTTAGTTATCTGAGTAAATATTATAAATTAAATATTATTATAAATATTATAAATATTTACTGGATAATATTATAAATATTATCCAGTAAAATTTATTGGATAATCGGCATTGATTGTAGTAATGAAGGTTTCTAAACTTTCATATTTCCTAAGAATATATCGTCTTTGTATCACCACCAGATATGAGGTTTTTAAATATGTTGCAAATATGCTCAGCGCAATAAATGGGAGAATCGGGAAGGTATCTAAGTGAACTACTAAATATTAGTAGAGATTACTAAGATTACAATCCTTATTATAAGATTAAGATTATAATAAGATGTGTCAAGATTTTCAGGATTATAAAAGAAGTTCATTGATTTTCGTGATTACTTTTAATTGGTTCTATTAATAGTTGATTCTAAATAGATAGTTTGCCTTATTAAAATTACTAAATAGCATTAATACAATAATTATAGCAACTTTGTAATGATCGTGATAAAGTATAATTGATACTGTAATTAGAATGAAAACAGAAAATTTAAGCATATTTATATTGAACAATAAAATAGTACAATTATATATTTAAATCATTTAAATAAACAAAGTGTGTTCAGTGTAATGTGAAATAGACAATTAAAATTAAAATCCAGTATTGCACAAACAAATCAAAACAAAATTCAAAACAATTAAGATAGGCAAGGAAACAAATTGTAAAACCACAGATTAACTAAGCCATATAAATCATTTTGACGATAAATGCAGACTTTCATAATATTTTGGATTATTTTTGAGTATTAAACTACAATCAGCATGATTGGTTGTATCGTGTCCATGGTTGCTTGATTATATTACCGTGATTGCAAATATCCGGAATCCTTCTTCCTCCGTAGTATACATCTTTCCAGAAGGCGTCGTAATAAACAGTGAAGAATTCGGCTTCGAATGTGGATATGTACCTTAGTAGTAATTCATTAACCGGAATTATTACATGCTTGCTAAGCTCTTTCATGACTTGATCAGAACCGAGCACAGCACATACGTGATCGAATATCATCTTTCCTAGTTCTTTGGACGCTAGACAGCCCTCCGAAAAAAGTAAGGCTACTCGAAAATTAGATACTAACTTTTCAAACTTCAAATATTGATGACTTCAATAGTAAATAAACTTTAAGAGCTTTATGAAAAATAGTTTGAATATTGTACTATTATACTGCCATTATTAGATTAGTTAATTAGCATTTATTGTATATTTGATTTAAATATAGATATAACAAATAAAAAATAAATATTATTTAACTAATAATATTAAATATATCAAATATTAATATGATTATAGATATAAACTAATAAAAATAAAAAAAACCACACAAGAACCTTTTCCTTTTGGTACATTTGATCTTTTCACATATTTTGGCACATCCTAGAGCATCTACAGTATAAAATTAGTCTGGAGAAAATGATTTTTTCATATATTATAATTAATAATTATAATAACTTATTTCGAATTATAAATTAATATATATTTATTTTGATAGTAGAATGTGTAAAACTGTGTTTCGGGAGCTAATAATTTTCAGTTTTATAATCGCAGATGTTGCCAAAAACCAGGGTTTGATTGCTAGCCGATCAGAATTATTACTCCTAAAGCAAGCTGATGGTAGGACGATGTTACACATTCTACTTTCAGACTATTAAAATGTAGTGAAAAAAAACAAGCAACAATATTAAATCTCCTGCAGAAGAAAATTAGGATTATCCGGATAGCAGGTGGTTAGTATATAGAGACTAACACATAGTATAAAATTAGGATGAAATTAGGATGGTTCGAAAGCACATTGTTAGTTTAAAGAGGCTAGGCCCATGCTACCACGTTAGCAAATTCTCGGAGATGCCTTCTTAATATATCACAAGGCAGCCGAAACGACTGATGTTAGTTCATCTTACTGATGAGTGCTGACGGCTACCGTCAGCTCATCTAGGAGTGATAACGAAGTCTGCTCTGCATGTAATCGAATTATATATAGTATTATAATTTAATGTTTAATATTAT